>JALLAP010000917.1:0-12182 GCA_036939355.1 Thalassiosira profunda | reverse complement strand
GTTGCAAAGGGGATCCAGCGTCCGGGGGCATATTTCGAAATCGTCGACGACCGCCGGATAAGTCGTCTCCACAGCTATGGCAGACGAGCCGCAAGATGCCCAGGGGCAGGTTGACCATCCCGCGTCGTCTCGCTCCAATAACGACCGCGGCGACGATTTGGAGTCGAACGCCCCCGATGTCAGTTCTTTGCAAATGACGAAAGACTCGTGCGACGAGCAGCCCGGAAAGGGCGACTGGAAGGACGACGAATGGCATGGGAAGGGGACCATCCGCTATGTGAACGGCACCTACGTAGGCGAGCTTCAGGATGGCAAGAGGCACGGCAAAGGCGTCTTTAGGCACGTGGATGGTGTCTACGATGGCGAATGGAAGGGCAATAAAAAACATGGCAGCGGGACCCTGACGTGGGAGGATGGAGATGCATACGAAGGAGAGTGGAAAGATGACAAGCTTCACGGCATCGGAACCTTCACCTGGACAAACGGCAACATGTACCAGGGGGTCATCAAGGAGGGAAAAAGGCATGGCAAAGGCGTCCAGAGGTACTCGAACGGTGACGTCTACGATGGACAGTGGGAGGACGGAGATAAGCACGGGAAGGGGGCGCTAAGGTGGGCAAACGGCGACGTGTACGACGGACATTTCAAGAACGAACATATTCATGGCGCTGGGGTCAAAACCTACGCGAACGGAAACATGTACGTGGGGCAGTGGGCAGGAGGGAAAGAGCACGGGCGAGGGACGTTCAAATGGAAGAACGGCGACGTCTTCGCAGGGGATTGGGTAGATGGGCAGAAGACGCGGGGTACGATGAAATGGGCCAACGGGGATACCCAGACTGTTCGTTTCCCTCCAGATTGCAACAGAGGGGCTGGTGATAGTGCTGAGACGCCTGTCGCCGCCCCTGACTCTAGCCGTGAGATTCCCAATGGGCGCAAAATGCGGTCCCGGCGGTCCCAGCAACAGCGGCTCCAAACTACCAGAAGGGCCTGTGAGCATTGTGGTGCTAGCGACGAAACATACAAGCTGCGGGTGTGCTCGGCGTGCAATCTGGCGCTCTACTGCTCTGTCGCCTGTCAAAAGGCAGCGAGGGGGTCTCATCAGCGAATATGCAATATCAGTTCGCAGCTGCCGTCAAAGGATGCATATAGCCTTGCCCTCCGATACAACAGAGACAAAATGATGGATCTGGACGCAGGCCTGCGCTATGGGACGAAGCACATGGACACTTTCAAGCATCTGACAATCGATGTCACTAAGATGGCGAGAGGCGATGATGCAGCAGCCAAAATCTCTGCGAAGCAGCTTTCATCGTTGTTGAGGTCGAAGAAGGGGACGCTGGAATCAGTGATCTTCTTGTCTGACGAACGCCATCCTAAGATCCATGGCATCGTGGAAGCTACTGTCTGGAATAAAGCGCACGGTCTCAAGCGGCTGCGGCTTGCTCACATGAAATTCGATGGCGTTCAGCCGGTCTGCGACATCATCAGCCAGCAAGAGGATACTCTGATGGCGCTAAGCCTTCCATGGTTGCAGATCCATTGGCACAAAGCAAAGTGCCGTCGGACGATTGCACATTCTATCGGCGCCTGCAAGCATTTAGTGAAGCTGAATTTGAGCGGTAGCGTGCTGATGGACTCGGATGTGAAGGTATTGCTTCACGACTTGCCAAATCTCCGCATCCTCCATCTGATGCGGGATACTGGCAACAACCATGAATTCACCGACAACACTTGCGGGCTGATTGCTCGGAAATGTCCCGACCTGCAAGAACTCGACCTGTCAAATCACAATCATCTGTCAGTCCGAGGGATCCGAAAGATTTTCGAGAGCTGTCCACATCTCAGATCATTTTACACCACATCACGCAAACTGAGCGGCAAGGACGTCTTGTGCTTGTTGGATTCTGCACACCAGTTGATGCTTCTTGCTTTGGGAGACAAACACGACTTTCCGGGCGCTGAGCTCACCCGGATCATTGAAGCTACGGGAGGCAGGACCACCCTTCAGCGCTGCAATACTGACTCTGTTTTCGACTCTGACAACATATCAGCCAAGACAAGAGAGAAGTACGAGCATCAAAAGTGTGCTCTCATCGACATCTGGAGCAGACGGGGAGATCCTGAGGTTGCAAACGTGTGGGCAGAGATGTTTGAAGGGTAGCATAGACAATAACCAAGGGAAAGTATGATTACTGATCGTACTTGCCCCCAAAGTATTCGACAAAGACAGTGATTTAATGGCTCAATGCATAGAACTCTACGTGTGCACTCAATGAGGAATGATTTGCACCCAGTGCTACCTACACACATCATTTGCACCTTCTCACACAACCGCATGATCCCTCATCTCAACGAAGTTAGTCGTCCTTTCATCGATATCTCCGTCAGCCCGGTGCTGTCTCCTCTTTGCAGCACATGCAGCGCCCGCAACCGCAAGTGACGCCAATCCAACAAACGAAAACGAGACCATCTGATACGATGACGTAGTCTCAACCTGGCATTCATCCTCCGGGCCGATCCTCACAGTTACCAGCCCCGACCAGCTGTTGGGTATATCCGCCGGAGGGATCTGCCCGCTGCCCGCCACCTGGTAGGATCCCGCCTGGCCAAACTCCTGCCCATCCAGAGGCGCGAGCCAATCGCTCAGCATTCCGGCGGCTTGGTCGTTCTTCGAGGGACAGTAGTAGTTCATGACGCACGATTTCAATATCACGTTGGCGTCGGAGAAGGCACCCGTTGCCTTGACGGTGCCAGCAATCTCGACGGTGTCGTCGAAGCTGCAATTGGGCGCGGCATCGCCGTCGGGGCAGGTCGCTTCGAATGCGAGGTCGGTGAACGGATCGCCGTCGCAGCCGGCGGTGGCGACCTCGAAGTTGAGAGCGGCGGCGGACGGCGCCGCCAATGCCACCAGCGCGGCGGAGAGCACCAGCGTCCGCGTTGACTTCATTGCGGCGTCGGGGTGTGGCCTTGGCTTTTTGTGAATGGGCGGCGCCATCTTGAGCCGCTTGCCGACGAACGGAATCTTCTAAGCCCTCTAGGATACCAGAGTACTGTTTCCCACGTAGAAAAATCGCCCAACTTTTGTACCTTCCTTCTTTCCTTCCCGTGAACCTCAGCACCAAAGAAAGATCCAAAGATCCGCCGCGCCGAACCACGAGGGCCGACACTCCGCGCTGAGCAGAAGGCGAAAGGCCACGACACACCCCACCGTCCCCTCCGCTCATAAATTCAATCTTGAATCCGCAACAACCCACACACACACATACACAACAACCATGGACACCTTCCGCAAGCAGGACGTGCTCAAGCCGTACTTCTCCACCAGCTACGGCTGCGCGGCCTTCTCCTCCGTCGCCAAGGGCGGAATCTTCTTCGTTGGGGGTGCCTACGGCTCGGGCGACGTCTACAAGCTCACCGAGGGCGGGTCCTCGCAGGAGCAGGTGTGCAAGGTCGACCTCATCCAGGCCATTGGTGGATTCGTTTTGGGTGGAGAAGTCTACTCCGAGATGATCTTCTTCGAGACGGAGGCCGACTTCGACCGCTTCATGAATGGCAACGTCGAATTCTCGGCGGACGCCAAGGTGAGTGAATCTTCATCTTGCACTCAAAATATGTTCCTATGTTGATTTGCAATTTGGTGCTCACATCTTGTGTTCGTTTCATCCAGGCTGTGGCGTTGACCGCAACGGTGGAGACGGCGGCTACGACGATGGGAAACAAGGGCATCCAGGGGGGCCTCACGGCGGATCAGACGTCGGTGCGGGGGTTCGATTATTCTGGCACCAAGCCGGAGTTCACGAAGGGGATGAAGGTTTTCACTGTGACCCTGGGGGGATTGATGTACCAGGCAACCATTGCGGGGCAGAAGTTCAACATCAAGAAGTAAACGTTGGAATGGAGCCGGAGAAAGATGCAATTCACACTGTTAATGTGGCACAAGGGGTTCATATCATGTTATGATGTCAGGTATCATGGGCATCAGGAAGAGAAGAGATGCAGACAAACTCTTGGCTTTGGTTTCACATTACGAGTGCGTTCGGACATCACAAGCCAGGTAGAAGATTGCCTAGAGAAAGTCAGTTGTTTAGATATACAACATCGAATGAGTCCTTTGAACCCAACGATTTTGCCTGGCCTAGAGAGAGGGTCTGCCCCCGGCCGGGAGAGGGGGAGGTAGGTAGGATTTGTCCTACGATGAAATGTACGCTGTACAAGGATTTCAACCTTCCCGCCCTGCTAGCTCCCCGCTCCCCGCTGTCAATGATGACAATACAACGCCCAATCTAGCACGCATCTCTCCCTCCTCTACACCCACGCTATCCTCTCTCGCCATCATGAACCCACTCATCGCAGCTGCAAAAAACGGAGACGTCGCGGAGATCGCCCGAATTCACGCCTCTGGGGCTGACATTATCAATTGCCGCAATCTCGAAGGGATGTCTGCAATCTTGATTGCAAGTCGTTGCGGCCACCTCGACCTGCTGAATTATCTTCTCGAAAATGGCGCCGATCCCAACGACGCGGAATATTACGGGGGCACGTGCTTGATGGCCGCGGCGTGCTACCGCAATGTCGACTGCACCCGCCGCCTCATTGAAGCCGGAGCAGACATCAGATATGCATACCCCGACGACAACGCCACCGTCGTCTACATGGCGGTTTACTGCTTCGCGCAAGAGTGCAAGGAGAAAGGAGAGCGGCTCACCTTCAGCGAAGGATCGGTGATTCGTACCGTCAAGCTCCTGCTAGATGCTGGCGCGCCCGGTCATTCACCTCAAAGCGAAGATGGGAAAAGCAAAACGGCGCTGCAAGTGCTGCAGGGCATGCAGGTTGCAGGAGTGGGCGCAGTCCAACGGGAACGGGAGGGGCTCATTGACTTGCTTCAGGAGCATATTGATTCCTAGAGAGAATTGCAAATGACAGACGAGTGGCAGATTCTTGGACAGCGGAAGGGCTAGAGGAGTGGTGACAATATATTCTTTGCTTTGGTTTCACAATGGATTTACCAGACTGGGATTCACTACGAGCATAACTCCAACTCGACGTTGCATTACCTGTTCGATTTATCCCATTCTCTGTGCCACCCATTGCAATACCTTCGTTCAAGCCATCACACCTTCATTTTTTGTCTGAGCATCCCCGCTTTCTCTTCTCCGGTCGTCTGTATCGGCCAATCCGTCAGGTCGCTGCAGCAATTGCTCCGCTTCCAGAATACTGCGGTCGCCAGTGATTTCGGCAAAGTATTGCGACATGTCCTCCAGCGATCGACCCTTCGTTTCCGGCACGTAGAAATACATCCAAACAAATATTATGACACAGACGAGGGCGATGAGGAGGAAGAAGGCGGACCACGTGATTGCATTTGCGACGGAGAGGAAGGTCGAGGACATGACCGTGGCTGTCAGACGATTCATGAAGGCCCTGGAAACGCGGAAGGAGTTGCAAGTGCGGTGAGAGATCCGTTGTTCGCAATAATAACACTTCAGGCCCACGAAAAGTAACTCACGCCACGCTCATGCCCTTGGCCCGAATCATTGTCGGAAAGATCTCTGACGGTATCAGCCACGCCCCGGGCCCCATTCCCACGCTGAAGAAGGCAAAGTACAGTGTAAGCCCAAAGATGGCGAGGCCCTCCATATGCGACGTATCCCACTGCCCGATGAAGCTCAGCGAGACAATGATCAGCGCTACCGCCATGCCCAACAAAGATACGAAGAAGGCGGGCCGCCGTCCCTGCCGGTCGAGCCAGTATCCCGCCAGCACGATGATGCACAAGCGCATGACGCCAATGGCGCTCAAGATGCCCATCTTGGCCTCCTGCGAGGTGATCCCGACCTCGTCCAATATGAACACGGTATAATAGCCAATGGCGTCGATGCCCGCGGCCTGTTGGGCAATGGCCACGCCCACGCCCACCACCAACATGCGCTTGAACGCGGGCGTGGGAAAGAGGATGACGTTCCACCCCGATGCGTGCTCGGCCGCACGTTCCATCCGCAATGTCTCCCGCATCTCCTCCACAATAATCTCCACGTCGTAGCCCTCGGGATACACCTCCTTTAACACCTCGGCGGCCTCCTCCTCCCTTTCTTTCAGGACGAGCCACCGCGGCGACTCCGGCATGACGCACGACGCGAGGTAAATGACGACGCAGGGCAGCACCGCCCCCAAAGCGTAAATGAGCCGCCACGCGAGGTCGTCGTCCAACTGAGAGAAGGCGAGGCCGGCGAGGAAGCCGAGAACGACGCCCGCGTTTATCCCGAACTCGCTCCACGTCACCAATTGTCCCCGGTGCGCGGCCTGGCTGATTTCCGCGATGTACACCGGATCTGCCGCCAGGCCGAACCCCACTCCCAATCCAGTAAAGACGCGCCCGATCATCAGCACGGTGTAGTTGTACGCGCAACATTGGATGACGGTGCCGATGATAAATCCGACGGCGGCGACGACGAAGGCCATTCGGCGGCCGAGGCGGTCGCTGATCCAGTTCGACGAGAGGGCGCCGGCCATGGCGAAGAGGTCGAGGGAGCCTATGAAGAATTGCAACTGCACGTCCGTCAGCCCCAGCGAGTCTTGGACGAGCATCCCGGCGCCGGCGTTGGCACCAATGTCATATCCCAAATTGCAACTGTTTAGGGCCGCGCAGAACGCATAACGTTTGGTGGCGCGGGTGATTTTGAGTGCGGAGGGATCGGAGGTGTCGTTGCGAAACTCTCCGGGCTGGGTGCGGTGATTGTATAGGACGGGGGCCGAGGAGCGACGGGATGCCCGGGCGACTTCGCCGTCGAGAGGGCTGTCGTTGGGGCCTTCCTCGCAGCTGCCCTCGCCGGTCGACGACAGCAGCGGCTCGCTGTGCGCTCTTTCTTCTTGCTCCATGGTTGATTGTTTGCTGTTTATGTGGGCCTCGGGCGGGGGCGCGGGGCCTGGGAGGGCAGGGGCGGCCGCCGACTTCTTTATGTCATCGAAATCCGAGTCACGAGTGGAATACCCCACACGGGACTGGTGGCCCCCCGCCGCCCCGCCCCCGCGCGTCACGCCCTCACTTCCTCCTGCTCCGGCTCTGATTGCCCCCCCTACGGTGACGCGACAGGCCTCTTCCGAGGCGGAGTATCGAGGATGGCCGCGGATAGTCGTGGGGATATTTCGCCGGGGCGCGGGGGTCGATCGTCCGCGCCCTCCCTCCCCAACAGTGGTGCAGGCGAGTCGGGCGCCAATGCTGGTGCCGAACTCGGGGTTGCTGCGTCGAAAACGACTCACGGAGCCAATACTATATGCAGGACCATCAGCTTCGACAATGGTGACGCCTACGAGGGCGAGATCAAGGACGGCAAGCGGCACGGAAAAGGCGTCTACAAATACGCAAACGCAAACGTCTACGACGGTGAATGGAAGGACGATAATCGGCACGGCTGGGGGACTCTGACGTGGGCAGATGGCGACGTGTATGAGGGACAGTGGGTAGAGGGGGTAAAGCACGGGAAGGGCACTTTCAGGTGGGCTGACGGCCGAGTCTACGATGGTGAGTGGAGGGACGGCTTCTACCACGGGCGGGGGGCCATGACCTTTGCAAGTGGCACCGTCTACGATGGCGAGTTCAAAGACGACGAAATGCACGGACGTGGGACAGCCACTTATGCAACCGGGAACGTGTACGCCGGCGAGTGGCAAGACGGCGTAAAACACGGGCGTGGGACCCAGACGTGGCGGGCGTCCGGTGGCGTCTACGATGGGGAGTGGGAGGAAAATGAAATGCACGGTGTTGGTTCCTACACCTGGGCATGCGGGGACGTGTACGAGGGAGAAAGGAGGAAGGGCAAAATGCAGGGCAAAGGCGTCCTTCGATACGCGGATGGGCGCGTCTACGATGGCGGATGGAAGGGCGGTCTTCAATACGGGCACGGGACCATGACGTTGCCGAGCGGCGATGTGTACGAGGGCGAGTGGGTGAGGGGCAGTAAGAACGGTCAGGGGACCTTCACATGGAAGGACGGGAGTGTTTATGAGGGAGAGTGGGTTGACGGGAAGCAGCATGGGAAGGGAGTCATGAAGTACCCCTCGGGCGATGTATATGAGGGCACCTGGACGGATGGAAGTAATATACAGGCGAAGAAAATGCGTGCCAGTGGCGACATCACTCCGTGCAATGGAGATTCGACATCACCGCCTGTTGGTGTCGGGGGGACATTAGCCGCGTCCCTGAGCTCAAATGCTGACGCCCAGGGAGAGGACAGAGCTCCTAATGCCAGCGGCGGAGAGCAACCCGAGGAGAAGAAGCGTATCTATAATGAGCGCAAGTTTCGGTCGCACCGATCGCAGCAACACCAGCTGCAGAAGAATGCAGCAACCAAGACTTGCGAAAACTGCGACGTCGACGATGCTCAATACAAGTTGCGGGTGTGTTCGGGTTGCAATCTGGCTCTCTACTGCTCCGCTGCCTGCCAAAAGGCCGCCAGTCGGTCTCATCGGAGAATCTGCAACATCATTTCAGGGCTACCATCACGGGATGCTGACAGGCTTGCTCTTGAGTACGACAGAGACAAACAAAATGACTTCGATGCAAGTCTTCGCTATGCCACGAAGTACATGGACAGTCTGAAGCATCTGTCAATCGATGTCAAAGAGATGAGGTCGAGCGGCGGTGCACTCAAACTTTCTGCGAAGAGGCTGTCCTCCTTGCTCAAGGCAAAGAAGGGGGCGCTTGACTCAATTTTCTGGGTATCAATGGGCGACATCGCTATTCCTGGCATCACTGAAAACGGCTACGATGTGTGGAAGGAACTGCATGGACTGAAGAAGCTACAGCTTTTCTTTTCGTCATTTGACGACGCTCAGTCTCTTTGCGACATCATCGGCCAGCAAAAGGACACTTTGGAGGTGCTCGGCCTTCCGTTTTTGCAAATCGATTGGTCCAAAGCAAAGACTCGCCGTGCAGTTGCTCTGGCTGTCAGCTTATGCAAGCAACTGGTGAAGCTGGATTTGAGAGGATGCGTACTGATGGACACCGACCTGAAGATCATGCTTCAGGACCTACCCAATCTACGATTCCTCAGTCTAAGGCGCGATACCCGCGATACTGGCAACAGCCATGAGTTGACGGACAACACCTGCGGTTTGATAGCTCGGAAATGCCCCGGGCTTCAAGAGCTCAATCTCGACCACCACAACCAACTTTCAGTGAGGGGGATCCGCAAGATTATCGCAGGGTGCCCTAATCTCCGATCATTCTACACAACAAGCTGCAAATTGAGCTCCAAGGACGTTAGGGGCTTGCTTGATACTGCTCCGCAGTTGATGTACCTTTCTTTGGGCGACGGTGTCAGCTTTTCTGCCGGAGAACTGGAGGACATCATCGAGGCAACGAGTGGCAGAACTGTGCTTTGGTCAGGTCTAGGGGTTGAATCTGTCTATGAACCGAAAGAAGAGGGAGTGTCTGCCAAGACGAGAGAGAAATACGACCGAACAAAATATGTACTCGACAAGATCTGGAGCAAATATGACAATCCAGACGTTGCAAATGAGTGGGAAAGCTTGTTTGAAGGATGACCTGATTCTTGAGAGGATTTTTGGGGTCGGATACGGCAACGATCGGGTCCAGCAATTAGGATTTGCTCTGTTAGTGCAATGAAAATATCTACTCCACATATTTGGTTCAGCATAGCTTGATAGATATTTACTCCACGTGGTGGCTCTCTCCAATATTCCGCAGTCCCAGCTGCATCCCCTGGATCCTCCGCCGCTGGTCCTCCGGCAGGAATCCCTTCTTCGCCACCTTTCTCAATACGAGCGCCACCCAGATGACCACTCCCCCGAGGAGCGGCAAGGACACTTTGCACCCGTCCTCCCGCGCATTCGGGGCGAGGACCAACGATGCCGCCAAGTGCGTGATGGAAACCAACAATATTGCCGCGTTGCCGCCCGCGGGCGAGTCGCTGATTCCCCAGCATGCCAGTCCCGTCCACAGGTTTTGCACAATTCCACCCGAACCCTCGAAAGCATTTGTGGCATTGTTCGGCATGGACCGTCGTCGCATTCCGTAAAAAGACAGCATCATCCACATCACGTCCAGCACCGAAAACAGGCACGCAATCAACGCGCCGTTGACCAGGCTGGGCATGACCCCGCAGCTTTCCTGGTACAGCGTGCCCCCGTGCCCCGTGCTTCCCCCGCCCCCGGCATAGGCACCCCCGTCGTTGTAGGAACCGCTCTCCCCCGATTCGGACGCCAGCAACGTGCCGTACAAAAAGAGGGAGTGGAGGAGGGCGTACCCGCACCCCGACGCGAGGGAGCAGGAAAGGTCGTTGAGCTGCAATTGAAGCGCGTTGGTTTCCGCGTGCGCGTCCGTGTCCGAGGTGCCGTTGGCCTCTCCGTTACTTGTTGCGTTTCCGTTGGAGGAAGTGTTGTTGTTGCCCGTGGCCGCCGCGGCCGCCGCCGTCTCCTCCTCGTGCTTCGCCACGCTCCTTCTAATCACATTCTCCACCTTGAAGTAGCCCCTCACAAAGAGGCACCGAATCAGCATCTGGCACGCCACGCCCGGTATCGCCAGGGCCATTAACGCCGCAATCGAACTCCCATAATTGGCGTCTCCGGAATTGACGGCCCCGCCAATGGCCGAGGTGGCGAGCCAAAACAACGACGAGAGGAGGGCCGCGACGAGGTAGGCGAAGGCGGAACAAACGGCGAGGATGACGAGCTGGGGCTTTCGGAAGACGAGGATAAAGAGGAGGGAGAGGGTGGGGGAGTAGGCCAGGAAGATGGACCCGATTGTGAGGGAGGGGCTCGTCATGGTTGCAATTTAGGCAGGGGTGGCCGCGGCGCTTGGAAGGGATTCAATGGAGGCTGCCGCGGTCGCGGTGCCGAGGCGTGTGTTGGCCCCCCGTAGTGTCGAGGCGTGGCAGGGCGCTGGGTTGCTTTTGTTGAGCTTTAGTTGGTGCGTACTCCTTACAGAGGTACGTTAGATTTCGGCTACGTACCGATACTTATTCCCACGTTAATAAAATCGGTTAGAGAAGCCGAGAAAAAACCAACTCAACGTCAAACCCAGTTCACCTTGCACGCGCCTTCTTTGGCACGACTACGCCGTGTCGGAGGGCTCATTCTCCAACGATTGGACCAAACGATGCGGCGCCCCCTCCACGACGACGCCGGCAGCAGCCGCGGCGAGGCGGATGTGGGCAGCCGCAGCGCCGATTTTGAATCGGATTCAAATTTCTGCCCTAAGAGTGGCGGAGACGGCGCCGACCGCGGAGAGACGATGGCGTCACCGTGCCGCGGCGGGATTGACGAGCCTCCCGCCCACGCCTGCCGACGACGGGCCCGGCCCGCCTCCTCGCCGCGGAGGGCGGCCACGGCGATGCTCGCCGTGACGTCCCTCCTCCTCTCCTCCGCCCTGGCGTCAGTCTCGGCTGCCGAGCCACCCGAGGGCCTCCTTTTCGCCAGCGAGCTGTACGGGGACACCCCCGGCTCGGTGCGGGGGCTCAACATTGACGACACCGCGCTGCTGGGGCGCCATGCCAGCAGCGGCTCGGCCACATCGGCCTCGCGGCAGCGGCGCCATCCCGTCCATCGCATCTACCGCGATGGCGCTGCGGTGCGCCGGAGGATGGAGGAGGTTGAGAATGCGTCGCCCTACTTCCAGACCGGCATCCGCGGGGATCCCGACCATAAGTTGGATTACAAGAACCACCCCTTCGATAGGCTGCGGAAGGAGCGGGAGGCGCGGGAGGAGAACGAGGAGCTGGAGACTGACACTGAAAACGAGGAGTCTCAGCGGCGCAACCTCCAGGACGAAAACCCGGAGGAGTACGAGGACCCCTTCCGGCCCATCCGCATCCACTTCGACACCTCCGCCCTCGACGGCGAGCTGTCCGACGACAACGCCGACCGCATCGCCTTCGTGAAGGACGTCATCCTCCCCCGCATGGCAGAGTACTGGTCCTCCGTCCTCAGCGTGGTCCCCGTCGAGGGCAACCTCCTCGTCTCCACGGCCGAGCTCCAGGGACGGCTGTACTGCGGCGACACGGAATTCAGCAAGGTCCCCTCCGAGCACATCGCCGACGGGGTGCCGGGGGCGGACCTGGTGCTGTACGTGAGCGGCGCCCCCTCCGCGCGATTCTGCGGACCGTCTACCCTCGCGGTGGCCGTGGCGTGCAACTTCGACCAGTTCGATCGGCCCACGGCGG
>JALLAP010000915.1:0-10457 GCA_036939355.1 Thalassiosira profunda | reverse complement strand
CGGAGCACCATGGGCTCCCGCTACGTTGAGCTTTTCATCAGCAACAAAGAAGAGCACTCCAGGAACATCTCGAGGTCTACTCCTCACTAGACACACTCGCACAAGCTCACTTTCAACGCTTACACTCATCTGCGTCCGCAGTGCATGAGGCACTGCTTGACCAACAAGATGGCACAACATCAAGTCAATTGATTAAAACGTTTCACGAAGTTTCTCATAGATGTAGAGCGGATAACTTTGTTAACGATAGCATCTGGGCCTTACTAAAACGTTGCAGAGTAGAATACCTTCTGCTTCTTCCCATTCACAGTGCTTGGCATAGCATCGCCTTCGTCATCCAGCCAGCCTGGAGGGATGGCATCTTTATTCACTTTCGCTTTGAAGACGCCCCCCTGGCCCGAGACTTTGACGCCACGCTTCAGATATTCAACCCGCTTGATTTCCGTGGCTCTCATTCCGCTGTCTGAGCCAAACGCCGCCACAGCCCGTTGGAAGTCGGGGTCGCATCGCTGCTCAAGGGTCGTTTCGTATGTCTTGCCAAGCTCGACAATCGCGACCGCCATACCCTTGGTGAAGCCTTTTGGTAAACTTTTCAGATCTGCAATTTCAGCATCGTCAAGCCCACCGCTCCTCATCACCTCGAGATGACGGTTGCCGTCGGGGTAGGTCCTCTGCCCGACGTGCAGAAGCATTTTGGTGCCTTCTTGGTACGGAGTAAACATTGTGCCGTTCCGTGTCTCGAGAGTTTTGTATCCATTGGCCAGCAGTGCCGCGAAGGGCAAGTTCATGCTAAACGTCCGCAGGCTCACAAGGTCGCTGTCGCCTGCATCACTTTTAGATAGCTCAATGTTGGCAGCAGCATCCTTTCCGCTTCGCTTGTCTACAGCAATGGTGAACGACAATTCATCCCCTTCCTCCACTTCTTGTCCATATGGCAGAGCGTTGAAATGAAAGAACATATCACGTGTGCCACGACCTCCGTATTGTATGAAGCCAAATCGCTTCTCCCTGTTGATGAATTTGACTTCTCCTGTGTGCCTTTCGTTGGGGTCCGCAGCCTTTTGGGTGGTGACGGTATTATCCCATTCAATGATGGTGCCAGGTGTTTTGTGAGCGCTCCAATCTTTGAAGTGCGACAGAGCATTCTCCCAAATCGTCTCCTCGTATATGCCGTTCGGACAGTGCACCGACAACACCCCCAAGTGAGAAACGGGCTCGCAGTTGCCGTACCGTCCATCCCGCGAATCGTCGAAAAATAGCATATCCTTGTACTCGATTCCGGACACGCTCTTGAGGTTGCTGAAGTGCTGCTTCTTGTCCCCCGGAAATATCTCCACATGGTCGAATACGTCCCGCAGCTCGAACTGATCGAGCAGATCGTGAGCCCACTCGACTGATTGGGTCCTAGATGCAATTGCGAATTTGGTGTTGGAGAAGCGACCTTCTTTATCATTTCTGATCTGCTCCACAATCTCTTTGGCGGCGGGGAAAAGCTTCACATCTTTGTGGGCAACGGGGAATTGGTTGGCCCGGGCGATCTTGCGCAACTGATACAATTCTGGCGTCCACAGCGTATTATCCAGGTCAAATACCACGAGGGAAGGCAGCGAGTGCAGGGCCGAGTTGGATGCACCGGCGCGGGTGGTCGATTTGGTCCTCTCGCCGAATGAGGCGACGTGTTGCCGAGTGGGTGCCACGAAGGCAGACGCGCCACCGCCACTGCAAAGGAGAGGAGCGGCGGCGGCCAGGAGCGCCCGGTGCAGGCGGTAGAGAGGTGCCATGGCTCCGCCGCGTGTGTTCTTTGTCGGTGAGCGTGCGTGCGTGTTGTTGGAAGAGGAAGAAGGACGGAGGGAAGACCGACAGTCAGTCGCAACCGTTTCTTGCTCGACTCGAGAATTGTAAGCAAGAAGATGAAGCTTGCAGAAAAGTCGACACATCGATTACGATCGCGTCAGTTGACACATACACTAGAATTTGTTTACTAATGATACATCCCATCCTTATGAAGCCTTGGCATCGCAGTCCCTGAGCTGGGAATGCAGCGCTGCCGGCTTGATCTTGCTCCACAAACGAACGGGCAAGTGCACTTTGCCGCCGTGCTTTCCAATGTCGATTGCTTCTTTGTAGGCAGCTCCGAAGACCTCCCTATCTGCGCCAGCGCTATTCTCCATCTGCGTATGCAACTTTCCAATCAGCATTTGCAGATTCTTGATACTGACAACGTCCGCCATCTTGTCTTGGGCGGCCCTCAGCCACCCAGAATCATAGTCTACCTGTCGAAACTTCTTCTTCTCGGGAACAATCCACTCAGGGCCTCGAAGAGACCAGTGCCTATGAGATAGAGTGGAGACGATGACGTCGTCCCAACATGTAAAATACAGATCACCGTCTAAGTCGCCTTCGGCAATCTGTGTCGGCATTGGTCTTTCGCCATCGGCCGGATCGGCAAAGATCAGGCCGCCAAAATGAAGCCCCGTGAGCCACGCCCAATCTTCCTCTGACATTGCGCGTGGCTTTTCTCGAAGCACGGGAAGGACAAACCCATCGCCCGCGTTTGTGCAAGGGAAGCGCGTCACGTAAACTGAATCCGCGTCGTGCGTTACTTTGTTTCCAGTGACGAAGACATGCCCAGCAGGAATCGCCCCCGTTGGATCTTTCAAGCCCACCAAACTCGCATGCATCAAGTTCTTTGGGTGCTTGCAGCAAGCTTTCGAGTAGTCGCCGATCACAGATTGGCTCAGGCCGGAGTCCAACCAAACATTCTCGATCATCGGGCTTAGCTTCCGGCTTTTCGCCGTGAACGATTTGGGAATCTTCCCGCTCTGGCGGATGTTGGCGATTGTCACGTTCGTCGCACTGGGAAAGACTCCTATGCTTGTCATCGCCAAGACTGCCCAATCATCTCTAGAAATGGCTGAAGGTCCAACCTTCATCATACTCGTAGGGAGCTGGATTTTGGCAATGGCTCGCTTCTCAAGTAGCATCCCTTTGAAGACTCCAAGGCGGGGCGAGTAAATGCGCACCTGAATCGCAAAAGTCCTCCTGCCAACGGCGTGATCGCCGAGGAAGCTATGAATGTAGCTTTTGGGGACGAAGCCGCATCCCTCGTGGGCGGACTCGTCGATCAGCTCGAAGTCGTCCGAATCGCTCAATTCGAATGCTAGGTATCCATCCTTGCCTCTGGTGGCGGATGTGCTCTTGCGCACTTTGCTTCCCAACAGCTCGAGCCGGGCAGGCGCCTTTTCGGGCGGCAGGCCGCCAAACCCCGCCACCTCCTCCAGCGTATCTCGCAGGTCGATTGGAGGGAGCCCGCCTCCTGTCGTCAGGACGTACGTCGCGTGAAGTTCGTTCGATGGAAATTGCTGCGATCCCGCCTTCTCCACGCTCGTCAACAGCAGCTCGTAAGTCGCTCCTCGTTCCTGGAAGGTCGAAGGCACGCTTTCGGTGATTGCAGTGATCTTCATCCGTATGTTCAGCAGTCGGTGTCCGAACAACCGGAAGGCGAACGTGTATTTGTCGGGCCGCCCATCTCCGGACGACGAGTCGGACACGACGATGTGATCGACCCTTCGCCCGTTGAGGTGGGTGTGCACCAGTCTGCTCGAGCCCACAGCGTTGGCAAGCGCATCGAAGTCGGACAAAGGCTCTGGCGATACCGCTCGCATCGACCGTGGCGCTGCGTCGGAATACACATCGTCTTCGTCGGTCTCTGCCTCGGTCTCATCGTCGCTTGCAATCGCGTGGATACGAGTCGGCGGCAGACGCGAGGGCCCGGTCTCCAAATCGCTCGTATCTTCTCCGACAACAAAATTCGAGGCAATATCGATCGTCGACCGCTTCGAAACGTCGGCAACCACGAACCTTCTCGTGAGCGCCACCGCCTTGTCTTTCCCGTTGATCGCCACCCGCACCCGCTGCGGGGTCAGGCCGCAGAAGGATCCCACTTGGCCGGCGTACTTGCCACCCACGATCGTCACTGGATCGCCGTGGACCAGACCAGCCAACGCAGACATGGTACTATCGTCGGCGTCGACACCAGCTGGCGTTGATTGGTCGAGGGAGGAATGACGCGACCCAAGCTCGTCGCTGGGTGAGACCAAACTGTAGGCCTATCTAGAGTGCAAGTGCCAGCACACCTCTGCTGGCGCCTGCGCTCGGGCTGGGCTTGCCTGGCTGGAGTGGAGTTGAATTTATGAGCAGGGGGCGACCGCGGCCACTAGAGGTAGAACTATCGTACCAGGACCTCGTGCGTCCCCCTCGCTCGAGTTGTCTCTCGAGCGCTCTCGAGCGTTGGGTAGGTATGAGGCCATTGGGAACTTTTTTTGGTCAATTGGGCAATCCTTTGGGAACTTCATGTTCTCTACTGTAGGAACTAGTACATACGTCACGTTACAAGGTAAGACTCATCACGGGTACCTGGCGTGACCGTTGACTTTTGTTAGTGAAAGCTAGTAGTTCCCACTCGAGTGGGAACTTCCCAATCGTCGGCTCAAATCCGGCCGATTGGGCAAGTCCCAATGGCCTCATGCCTAGCGTTGGGTCGACCGACAAAATGATTGGCCAGAAGCGAGCTTACTGGACACTTCTTTTTTCTCAGCGTCAGCGCCAGCCAAACTCACACGCCCGCCCCTCCCGCCGGCCGTCCTCGCGGGCCCCCTCCCCGTCACCACTTCTCCCCGAGCGGCCCGCCCGTTCCGCTCCTTAGCCGCCTCCCAATTAGGTCTGCTTCTGGTATCTGACCTCGCTCGGGCCTATCAGATACCATGACGCCAAACACAACATCCATCAAAACGCCATCAACCTTAAACGCATCGGACGGCGCTGGAAGACCCATCAGCTCGCACTCGTCGAAGGATGACGGACAACGGGCTCCCAAAATGGGGCCCGAACCAACTTTGCTGAGCAGCCGCCAGGTGGATGCCTTGTATACCCTGCTCGAGGCCGTCACGAACGGGCTGAAGCAGCTCGACATACCCTACATTCTCACAGGGGGCTCCCTCCTCGGTGCCATCCGGCAGCACTCAGTACTCTTCTGTGACGACGACATTGATCTGGCCATTCTGGAATCGGACGGTGGAGGAATGTACGAGCGCGCAAAGGAGGAATTGCCTGCCATCCTCGGGGACGAATACCAATACACCGTCCGGCCGTGGGAGGGCGGGGACAAGGTCCGATTGAAATCGTGCTCCAACGTCTTCTTGGACGTGTTCGTCATCCGAAAGTACGAGAGCATCGATGACCTGTTGGAGGTGATTGGCACCAAGCAGAATGGACAGCGGCAGACGATGGAATACGTCAGGGGCATTGTGAACACAATCAACGCTGCTCTGCATTTTCAGGGAGAAGTGGAGCACTCTCAATCTACTGCAACGATTGCAAATTCAGACGCCGATGCTACCTGCCTTTCGTTGCCATGCCCAATATATCATTTCAGCACGCGCAAGGCGATCGAGCTGTGGCCGAATGAGGTCTATCGAAGCTGCGAGCTGTTTCCCACAGCGAATGACCTGAAGATGGGCCCCGTAACTGGACTCTGTGGCCCTGCCACACCAGTGCACTTGTTGAAGAGGGCCTTTGGTTGCGATTGCTTCGAGGTTTGGTACCAGAGCGTGAGCCACGGGAGCAAATTGGCCATCAAGGATGATGTGCAAAGAGAAAACGGCGAGAGAGATTCGAATCTGCCACCGCTCGTATCGCCTGGAGGGCAGTGGTCGCAGAGTGCCAAGGCGGCGCTCTCTGATGAGCATTACATTCCCATGCAGCCTGTTGCGCGAGCAAAGAGACGTCAAACTTTGCACGACAAATCTGCATTGTTCGAGTACTTGAGCGTCCAAAATGAACGAGAGGTGCAAAGATTGAGAGAGAGTGGTATTTTACTGGATGCTGAGAGTGAAAGTGCTGCTGGTGCAACCAACACTCGGGCGAAGGAGCGAGAGAGAAGGACTGTATACATGGATGGCGTGTTCGACCTGTTTCATGTGGGCCACCTCAATGCAATCCAACAGTGTGCAGCGCTCGGAGATCGCGTTATCATCGGTGTCACCGGAGACGACGACGCCAGCGGCTACAAGCGCCGTCCCATCATATCCGAGTCAGAACGAACGGCCATTGTGAAGGCCTTGAAGGTGGTAGATGACGTGGTGTGTCCCTGCCCGCTCGTGGTGACAAAAGACTTCATGAACGAGTGGGATATTGACCTTGTGGTGCATGGGTTTGCCAACCCAGAGGACAAGGAGAGACAGCGGGAGTTCTTTCAGACGGCGATGGACGAGGGCAAATTTGCCGAGATCTCGTACTATTCACAGCTCAGTACTACCGACATTCTTGGTAGGATACGAGCTCAGGACGAAGCGGAGACTTCCAGCAAGAAAGCAGTCAACCCAAATTGGTTTGGCGCTGCGCTCTCGGCTGCGACAAAAATGTCGGCAAGCATACCGTACGACCCGTTTCCGCTCGAGTTGCGCCAAGTAATCGAGCAGCAGCTACGGAAGGCTACTAATCGGAGACGATCTGCACTCAATGCAATCCGAGAAGCTACCGGACCATCGATATACGAACAAACCATGTCCGAGTTCAAAGGTGGCAAGTATGCTGAGGAAAGCACGTTTGCTTTTGACGTCTGCCAGTGGAAGCTTCGTGAGGCGTTTCTCGAGTCCTGTGGCTTGCCATCGGAGTTCGACCTCTCTCGGCTTCACGAGCAGAGTGAACCATACTTCAAGGATGAGATGTTGTTTACCTTTGCGCGAAATCGCCATCATTTTCAGCAAGCGTACGACGAGTTTGTGCGATCGGTGTGCTGTCCGTTCGTGGCATCGATGGCGGACGAGCCTGTTGATGAGCTTTACTATCAAAGCTTCCCTTGTGTGCGCGCAGTGCGTCCGGGCGACTTCAGTATCGGTCCGCACGCGGATTGCAACTACGGCCACCATCCGTGTTCAATCAACTTTTACATTCCGTTGACGAAGATTGAGGGCTCGGCGTCGCTCTTCTTGGAGAGCCGGCCTGGAAGCGAGGATTGGCATCCCATCGAGGGCGGATACGGAATGGTGAAGAGGTTTGCGGGTGCAATATGCTCACATTGGACGGCCGAGAATAATACGGACTTCACGCGAGTCTCCCTAGACTTCCGCATCATACCAGGATCAATGTTCAATACATTGCAATGTGGAGGAAAGCTCTCGGGTGGAGTGAGAGATGTTTACAGAGAGAAGGAAGGGTACTACAGTCGCTCCTTTTGCAGCAAGAATGGCTCGGAATCGACTTGGGAAAGGGAAGGTCTTTTGCAGACACCAGATGCTCGGTTTGGCTTCCCTTGGACGAAGGTCAAGAAGACGAGCTAACTTAAAAGGCTTCCAGGTTGATTCGTTGTAGGTATTGAATAGGCCTGATAGAGATTTAACCCTTGGCTCTAGAACAAGGGCCTCCAGAAGATGGACACGTTGCTTTGCCTCCAACTATTGTCGTCAAAAAGTCGCCTGGAACGCAAGATGCAGACAATTGGCTTTCATTGAAGATTGAAGCCCGGACAACTCGCTCCCGACTGAGGTGAAACAACACTGATGTGAACTCTCTTATTCGCCAAATCTAATTTAGTTGCGGCGCACGAACTTGCGCTCCGGAGGGGTGCGGATCCGGCGGTTCTCCCTCGACCGGCCGCGGACGATGCGCTGGTGCACCGCCGCCTCGACGCAGTAGTACATCTTCA
This sequence comes from Thalassiosira profunda, assembly GCA_036939355.1. Taxonomy (NCBI): domain Eukaryota; phylum Bacillariophyta; class Thalassiosirophyceae; order Thalassiosirales; family Thalassiosiraceae; genus Thalassiosira; species Thalassiosira profunda. Next base: position 2,752 of record JALLAP010000915.1, on the reverse strand, counting down.
GGTAGAGCTTGGGGAGCTGGTACTCCTGGTAGGCGGAGGCCTCCTTGATGTCCCTCAAGGACGAGGCGTCGACGATGTTGCGCACGATGAAGCGCTTGATGGCCTTGTCCTTGGGAATGGCCTTCCCGGTGGACGCGCACCTGTTAATGGATTGAGAATTGCAACGCAGTTGGGCGAGACGAAGGGGGCATGAGCAATCAATCAACTTTGTGGTCCATCTAATTTGGTGCACCTCATCAAATGCAGTCGATACGAACTCACCTGACACGCTTGACATGGCCGCGGCCGTGCTTATTCCTTCCGTGGTTACGCCTCTTGACCGTCATGATGCTTCTTGGATCAACTGCAAAGGACGGGAGAGCAAAGGCACGGTAAGTCAGTAAATGAAGTGCTGGCGTCTGCAGTCCTCTGCATCAATATTGCACGCCAAATCAAGCGGCCACGCCGCGTTTGCGCGCATCCCCGACAGCGCCGACCATCAGGGCATTCCGTCGCCTCTCGTGGCGATTGCCGCCGCCGCCATGGCGCTCTCTACCCACCTCTACGAAGTTACAATGTCCGCCGAGCGAGTGGAGGGGGGAGGAGGGTATTAGTAGAGGGTATTGTAGATAGAGGAGGAGGCTGTGAAGGCCAGACTGTAGTAATTCCTACGTTAAAAGATAAAAGTAACGAGTAAGCTTGTTTAGGCGGGAAGCCTGCGGGAAGGGCTCTTTGTGGCCACCCATTCATCGAAGCTTACTGGACATCCAGATGACACGCACCCGCCCACCATCACCCATCACTTCCTTCCGCCGGCACCCTCTCCATCCGCATAAACAATGGCCGCCATCCGCCCATTGATAGCGCTGATGCACGCGGTGCTTCTGTTGCACATTGCAACGCCCGTCGCATCGTTTGGCTGCCCTCCGCCGGAGCGGCTTCGGCGCCTCCTCCAGGCCACCGACAGCGGGAAGGCCCGCATCCTGCTCCTGCCCTGCTGTTACGATGGGTTGACCGCGCGCCTCGTGGGCCTGGCGGGGTTCAACGCGACCTTCATGACAGGCTTCGGCGTGAGTGGGGCCAACGGCTATCCCGATACGCAGCTTGTGAGCTTCAATGAGATGCTGGCCGCCGCCAATTCCGTCGCCGAAGGGCTGAGCAGTGCTGCGCTGGAACGGGCAAAATACGGAGAACCGGATCAAAGCGGTCCGCCCATTGCAATGCCGTGCATTGCCGATGGAGATACTGGATATGGAAATGCAATCAACGTCAAACGAACCGTCTTTGGGTACGCCAGAGCGGGCATGGCGGGCATGTGAGTGAAGGGAGGTATCTCATCATATCGAAACAAAAACCGACGCTCATCTTTTATGCATACAGGATGATTGAAGACCAAGTCGCTCCCAAAAGATGTGGACACGTCGCCGGAAAGTCAGTGGTGCCGTTTGAGGAGGCGGTGAAGCGAGTGCAAGCGGCCTGCGATGCAAGGTGAGAAAACATGACTGGGAGCAATTTCGCAGCGGGACGTGCACAAACTAAGGTTCATACATCGACGCTGATACGAAACCGCAGAGACGAATACGAAGCATTGTTTGGAAAAGGAACGGGGCCTTTAATTTTGGCAAGGACAGATTCACTTGTGACCGATGGCTTTGGTAAGAGACGGCTGCGGCATTGTTCCAATGCAGTGCATGTATTTCTCGCTCACTGAGCAAGCATTACATATTCTTGCAGAGGATGCTATCCAACGATGTCTGGCATTTCGAGAAGCTGGCTGCGACATGACATTTTTGGAGGCACCCCAGTCAGTCGAACAAATGGAAGAGTACTGTCAGCGAGTGTCCGGGCCAAAACTTGCAAACATGCTCGAATATGGATCGACGCCGATACTGCCTCCTGCGCAACTGCAGTCGATGGGCTACACCATGGCGGCCTATCCCTTGACATTGCTCAGCGCATCAATAAAAGCAATGCAGGAGTCGTTGGAGTTGATCAAAGAAGGGAAGCCGACGTTTGACAAAATCCTATCATTCGCTGAAACGAAGCATGTCGTGGGGTTTACCAAGTACGGAAAAGAAGAGGATCGATACAAGTGTTGAACACGATAAAGATAAACTCATAAGTTCTAGCTTGGCTAGCTGATCTCTGTTGTCATCATCTCCTTGCCAGCATTCTAAATTGCATTGTCTCACATCAAAGAAGAATATAGGAGAGTGATGATGATGTCTGTATCTAATGGAGCAGAGATTCCGGGATGGTGAACCAGCCAAATTCATGCATACAGGAAATGGTCAAGGGTGTGTGAGGGACCCGACACCCGTATCCGATGGCCGCCACAGGTCAAGTGGGATCCTGGGGCATCCAGCAAGACACTCCGTTGCGCATGGAACCTCTGCGCTCCATCGCCACACACCAAAAACCCCAGCTGGCAAGTGGTAAATTGGCAGAAAATTGGCCCAAATCCGGCACGCGCGAGAGGTTTGATGGTGATAGGGTGTGATGTGTTATGCACGGCCATGAAGCCCCCCACACGCCGACGAATGGCCTCGCAGTGTCCCCTGGGTTCATCCGCTCACAGACAAACCCACCCCAGCTCGCACTGCCGCCATGGCCGACCCAGCCACCTATTCGTGCCATGGAAGAGGCGAACTTCCGGGGCGGCTGGCGCAACCAATATCTTGGCGCCTGCAGACAATGTGCAAGGGTGCGCCGTGCAGCAGGAGGGACCCACGCCCGCATCAAATGCCCATGGCAGGTCAAGTGGGGTCCTGGG
>JALLAP010000914.1:0-16317 GCA_036939355.1 Thalassiosira profunda | reverse complement strand
GTTGGACGAGGACGTGGAGCGGCGGGTGACGTGGCTAAAAGAGGAGTACGCGCGGGAGGAGAAGAGGCTGGCGGAGGCCCTGGCGAGGAAGAGGGAGGTTGAACGATTGAGGGAGGAATACGAGCGGGAGGAAAAGAAGGCGGCAACCTTTCGGGAGGAGCGGAGGGCGGCGAGCGTGCGAGCGTGGAGGGAGATCTTCGCAAAGAGGAGGGGGAAGGAGGCGGCTGGAGAGCGAAGGCCCTCGGCGCAATCAATCGTGGAGGCGCGCGAAGACGAGGGCGGCCTCCGCCCGCCTGCGCGTGGCATCAGAGAGTCGTCGGTCAATGTCGACGACGACGGAAGCAGGGAGGGGCTCCTCGAACGAACCTCCTGGCTCCTCTGCGGCGCCGCCGCGGACGCGGCCGAGGCCGCGGTGGCAGCGCTGTCGGACGCGTCGTCGAGCGCGAAGATTGCGGGGCGACCCGATCGGGGGTTGCCTCCGCCACCGCAAGACGATGACGATGAGAGCATCGAGAGTTTGGTGGCTAAAGATCTGTCTCGGAGCTTTGTCTCCCTCACGAGGTCGATGTCCGAGGCCGCGGAGGGGGCGGTGTTTCTGGCACCCTTTGAAGCTTGAGTTGCAGGGTGTAGGTATTCCACGCGAAGATTGGAAGCGGCAACAGAGAAGACCTGTCGTCGAGACTGCAAAAAAGGAGAACGAAAGCGGAGGATAGGCCAACAGTACTATTGCACAATATGTTCATCCCTCGATTAATGCCGCCGCACTAAGATCTTCGTTCTGCTCTGAAGGAGTGCGCAGTGTAGTGGTGAAGCCGGCTCCGGACTTTGAAGAAGCTGTCAAAGCTGTCATCTCCGACTTGCCATACTCACCTTCTTTCGTTTGCAGTGCTGCAATTTTGTATTCAGCGAGGGTTGAGCCGAAGAGAAGTGTGTTTGGGCAAATCACGCTAAAACACGTGTAGTCACATCCGTCACGTACCCTTCAGAACAAAACAAAGGACCAACTGTCAACGACAGCACAAGAGCACAACGTTTCCTGCTTCCTCCTCCGCCCTGCCCGGCCTTCGAGCCCACGACACCGAGCAGGAGTCGAATTGCAGCAGTTCGGCGGAGGGCGGCGCCCCAAAGGGGCTTTGTGCACATAATTTTGCAAATCAACGAGGGGGGGTGACACGGTTCATGTGAATGAGGCATGCCGAAAAACACAACCCACTTCCCCAAGAAGATAGTTGTCCTTCGTCCAGCAATCTCGTCGAAGCAGAGTCCGAACCAGGCGCCCTGCTATTTTCTTTGACGCGCGAGGACTGGAGGAGGTTACACGCTGCAACTTCATAATTGGACGTGGGCGAACATATTTTATTGGTCGCCGGTCGACTTGCAACCATCGGAGCAAGCGAGCGCTCGGCAAAATACAGCCACCCGCACCCATTATATCCACTGCAAATATTGAGCCATGTCGACGTCCTTCGGCAGCTGGTACGACGAGCAGAAGCAGCAGACCCAGCCGCCCTCGTCGGGCAACACCAGCGGGGTGGGCGACTCCCTCGGCCTCGGCTCCCTCTTCGCCTCCGCACCGGCAGACAACAACAATGGCGAGGGCACAGAAGGGGACGTGGAATCCCAATCCCTCATGGGAGGGTACAGCGTCGCCAGCATGCGGTCGTCCCTCGAGGCGCAATTGCCCGGGAAGGTGATGGGGATGAACTACCAGCAGCGCTTCCAGGTCTTCAGCATCTGCCTGTTATTGTCGGCCGTCTTCTTCTCGCTGGGGTTCTTCGTGGGCATCCCCCTGCTGACCGTTAGACCGCAGAAGTTTGCCCTGAGCTTCACGTGCGGGAGCGTCACGTTCATGGGAAGCTTTGCGATATTGAAGGGACCGATGGAGCATCTCAAGAGCATGCTCGCGGCCGATCGGATTCATTTTACCGCGATGTACCTGGGATCGATGCTGCTGACGCTGTACCTGACCTTCACGGTGGGGGGCGCGAAGGGCTACATTTTGGTGCTGGCGGCTTCGGGGGCGCAGCTCCTGGCGCTGCTGTGGTATTTGGTCACGTTCTTGCCCGGGGGAGCGACGGGGATGAAGGTGCTGACGCAGGCATTGTGGACGCTGCTCAAGCCGGTGGTGGTGGGGTGCGCCAAGCTCCAGGCCATGTGCATAACTCGGTGCGTGAGCTGGTATGCGAGCCGCTTTTCGTCGTCGTCGTAGAGACCGTGCACCGTCTCGGTGAGAGATACATATGTCCTCGGCCAGTACTCATGATTGCCACGCTGCTGATTCCCCGCTTTCGCCCTTCTGCAGGTTGAGGCATTTGCTGTTTCGGAGGGGGCACAGAGGGGACTGTTGCAGCAAATTCTCAGGTTGTTCATATTCGACAAACAATACGCAAAGTTCATTTACGGAGATGTGAGATGTGAAAGAGGCCGCGTTCAGCTGACAGCTCTTCAAACTGAAATGCGCCATGTGTCTGGGGTGGCTCTCTCTCGAGAGAGACAGTCCGGCATGTGCCCATAGTCAATCAATGCATCTTTATTGTCTGGGTAAAAAGGCTTCGTTTCTTATTCTTTACAGTATTGTGCAAGTATTTACATGACAACAGGTAGGGGATACCAACGTATCGCTCACGTTGCCAACGAAGAAAGATAGGAAGAAACTATGCATGCGAATTCCGGAGGCTTCGGCTCGACGGGGAAAACTCGAGCCGCTATTCAAGATGCCTCGTTCGTGCGGTTCTGGATTGGCCCCTGTTCCGACACCACGCGCGGGACGTTGTTTTGCTCCGAGTACGCGGCGACGTTCGCAATGCTCTGCAGGGCATCGTCTCCGAACGCCGCGAGAGGGAGGCCGACGTTGTTGTCGTCGAATGGGTTGACTGATGGATCCGTCCGCTGGGGCTGGGGCACCGGGGCCATGGCGTTGGAAAGGACAGCGTTTGGCACGGGCGACATCCCAAAATTGGCTGTGGACGCAGGATTCGCCTGTCCGCCAGAGATCACCCTGTTGAGAAGACCGAAGGAAGGTTGGGCAGATCTCGCCGACGACAAGCTCTTCCAATCGTTCAGGATGGCCGCGATGAGGTCGGGCTCCTTCATATTCATCCCCGCGTACTTCTGATACTTTGTCATAATGGTGTTGGCCACTTTGGACTCCTCGCTCGTGCGGCACGACGGCTGGCGCAACATCATGAGACGAATAGACATCAAATCGGCTCCAACGTCCTGAACAGCGGGGTTGGGAGCGGAGGCGTTGCGATCCAGAGGCATGTACTTCCCAAGGAGAAGAGCCAGCGATTGTTCCGTGAAAGTGTGCGATGGTGGGCCGCTGCTCTTCTTGTTGGCGGCAGGCACGTTCGTCAGGAGACCCATCGCCGTTGCAAGCGGTGGCTTGCCCGGCACGTGGGGGCTCTTGCTGCCGGTCGGCGATGGCGGGATGACATCGAGCGTCGAAGATGAAACCCGCGGCGAGGCAGGCGGAGCTTGATACGCCGGGACCTCCTGCCCTTCGTTGAGGGCCGTCTTCGACAGACCCACATCGATGGTCAGTTTCCACTTCGGCTCGGGCTTCAACTTCCAAAAATGCTCCATGCACCGCTTCTCCAACGACGCGTCCCTCGTCAGGTTCTCGGTGCTGTACAGCGCCACCACCATCGTGCCGATGGGCGTGTGGATGGGAACGCAGAGGCTGGTTTGGACGCCGTAGATCTTGGCTCCGCCGACCCGCGCGAACTGCTCGGGCTTGAGCCGGCTCAGGTTGTTCTCCCACACCGGAAGTCGCGAGAGGTAGGTACGGCCCGGCAGGCCGAATCCCGGCGAGAAGGAGAAGTTCTTGCTGTACATTCCAAACTGAAACGCGACCAACAGTAGAACGTATCGTAAGCTCGGGTGTAGGTACCTACATGATACGCACATTCAATATATGTTCAATCTTCGAACACGTACCTCGTTCAGACGACCCACGACCTGCGGCGGGGCGGTGGTAATGCACCCGGCGTGGGAAAGCCGAATCGACGACCCCTGCTGCCCCCCGTAGATGATGCCGGCAACGCTGCCGCTGCTCGTGGTCGCCATCGTCGACGAGCCGCCAATGTGCTTCTTGCCGACCACCTCCGAGTGCGAGACGTCCATGGGCACCCACAGGTCGACGTGCTGGAAGGGCGTCTCGGCCTCGACCACGAACTTGGACACTTCCTTGAGGAACAGGCCTTGCAAGGCGTCATCGGCGTTGGACGATTCGAGGACCGAATTGATCGCCTCGTCAATGATTTTGTCCTCCTCGGACGGGGGCGGCTGGCCGGCGATTGCGAGGTTGCTCCCCTCGGGGACGTCGAGCGAGGGGTCGTCGATGTCGATCGAGCTGGCCCTCCGCGAAGAGTCCATCGGCCCTTGCCCGGGCGTGAAAAGCTCGCAAAAGGAGTTCAGCGAGGTGCTGTGCTTCATGGATCCCTCGATGAAGGACGGGTCGAAGCTGAACTTCCGGAGCGACGTCAACTTCGCGCTCGACTCCTTGAGGATGCTCCCGATGCTGTCGAGGCGCTCGCGCGGGAATCCCTCCGCGGCGTCGGCGTCGGTGTCGATCGTCAGGGCCCCCGCCGGCTCCTCCTCGCCCAGGGCCTTCAGGTTCAAACTGCTGAGCCGTCGGAACGGCATCCCGCCCACGAACACGCCCTCCTTGTCGTCGCTCCCGCAGCTCACCTCCGCGGCGCCCTCGCCGTCGTTTGGGCCCGCGGTCGCGGCCGCGGGGCCGAGGAGGGGCGTCGTCCGGGCGGCGGTGGCGTCCTCGGCGAGGGCGGAGCGCATGCGCTTCCGCCGGGCCTGCATCCGCGTTTCGTGGCACGACAGGGCCATGTGGTCGACGGCGTCGAGGCTCGCGAACCAGGCCTTGGTGTCGAGCTGGAGGTAGCTGATCTGGAGGCTGTTGCAGATGAAGAGAGAGAGAGAGAGAGCAGTTGATAAGAGAGGAACAGTTCGCCGTTGATGTGTACGCATCCGGCACCGTACGTCGTACATACCAAAAGTTGGCAAGGTGGGTTCGCCACATCCGGACGATGTTGAACTGCAGCTCCATGCGCACCCACTCGGGCGTAATCGTCTTCAAAAAGAGCGTCTGCGACCGCTGGACGTCGCCCCCGACGCCGCTCGCCGAGAACGCGCCCATCGCGGCGTTCCCCCCGCTCGCCAACGACCGGTACGTCCGCGCCGACAATTTGGCGTTCTTCAATTTCTTCGTCAGGCGGGACGTCCGGCACGAGAGGAGGTCGCACAGAAAATCGTTCAATTTGATTCCGTGCGGCAGGGGAAGCAATCCCGCGTCGAAGCTCTTGATGAGTTTGTCCGTGTACGACGACTCCTCCTGGCTCCAACGGCCCGTGCGGTAGCTCCGGCCGATCGGGGCCTTGGCGGCGAAGGCCCGTTTGTGGCTCGTCCCGTTGAAGAGCGCGATCGAAGAGGCCGGCGACCCGGCCGCGAGGGCCGCGGCGTCGTCGCCGCGGACGCTCGTCGCCTCGGCGTCCCGCTCGCGCATCCGCGCGGCCTCCTCGAGGACCGGCAGGGGCAATGGCAGGACGCGGATTTGGGCGATGGGAGACCGCCGGCAGCAGGGACAGAGCGCTTGCTGGACGGGATAGCTCGCGCGCAGCGGCGGCTTGGCGAAGAGGACGTCCAGTGGAAGGCATGTCTGTCGATTGATTGTATGTAGGGGTGTTTGAACGAGGGGAAGAAGGACCAGGGTCTCGAAAGATTCGTGCGAAGGTATTTAACCCTGTCATTGTCGTATCCGTTGACGTCATCCGAGATTCACAACGAGCGCAAGCTGGCGCTTCCCCTGTTCAAAACCAACCATGGCGAAGCTTCCGTCATGTCTCAGGGAAACGATACTTAACAAATGTCGCTTCTTCAACCCGTTCCGTGTCACTTCTCTGTTTGCCAGCGGAAGCACGAATTCATGACGCGGCATTCACCCGCAAACTTCGCGTTGATTTTGGGCACAAAGGCCGGCAGGCGGAAAAGCAAGCGAAAGCAAGCGACCCCGTCCCGAACCATGGCCACGAATCCGCGCGGAAATGGGGCGTCCGCAGGCGCCCCGCACCAAGACAACGTCACTGCAAAGGGCGTCAAGAATGGGGACCGACAGGTGGCGGCGCCGCCGCCATCAGTTGCAAAAGGCGCGGCAAAAATCGGCCGCCTCAAAGGTGCGTTCCAACCGATCATCCAGAACGCATAACTCACCGTGTGGAGCAGGCAGCCGCACCCTCCAATCATCAGGTCGGCGTGGCCCTGCCGGCAGGCGGCGCACCGGGCCTCGTCGGGGTTGGCCTCCAGGGTGCGGGACGGGGAGACCCCGGCGTATGCGGGGCTTGCGGTGGCCATGTTGGGCGGGTCAGATGCGCGAGGTTCGGCGCGGTGTTTGGGCTATTCTGTGCTGGGTGCTGGCGGCTTGTGTGTGTGGGCCGATGGGAGGAACTGGAGAGGGGCCGCTGGTTCGCGACGCCTCTCCGCCGCGCTGAGCGGAGCGCGGCAGTGCGGCTGGGAGGCGATGGCAGGCCGGCGCTTCAGGCTGTCGACGACGCGCCCATTGTGTTGTTTGGCGTTGTGGGCTGTTCGTTTTGGAGAGGAAAAAATCTTTTGCTCGCTCCAGCCTAGAGGAACGTACGTAATCAACGTAGGAATAGTACAACTCTACGTAGACTTAGAAAGAGGGAGCTGAAGCTAAAAGGCTGCTCAGCTGAGATGCCCCAACATCCAGATGGCAGTGATGTGGGCTTGTAGCATTTGCAATTGCACACAGAGGAGCATGCGCAGCGGCGGCAGGTCAAAGTGCCATCTTGTTGCTGTTCATAGATACTATCGCGTTTCTAGTATGTTACCAACATACCACCTTTCAGAGAGTCAAAGCTTTTGCTTCTCCTTTGGTGGGGCATTCGAATCCTCTGCCAAGCTCCCCGAGGACGATGAGCTGTCGTCGCTCGAAAAAGGCGACGGGGATCGCCGCCGCTTCTTTTCGGTGCGGTGTCTGCCACATCGGCTGCTGCGATGCTTTCGTCGACCAAGCCGATGGCTGCTTTCGCTATCGCTGTCGCCGCCGTTGCGATCCCTCTTCCCCGGGCTTCTCCCGTCTTCGGCCGCATGAGTCGAGTTACCGCCCACGTCGTTGCCATTCGTTGCATTTGCATCGTTCGCGTTGGCCAACGCCGCATGGCTCCAGGCCGCCCTCTCCCTTGCCTCTCGCGCCTTCACCGCCGGCGCCCGCTTTTCCTCCCGGCTGTGCGTGCCGTCGTTCAGTTTGGACACGAAGAGCAGCGGTGCGCATCTGAGACACAGGCGGACCTTGACCAGCTCCCGCTTTTTGGTTCCCTGTTCGACGTAGGCAAAGTCCACTTCGTAGTCGTGCAATCCCGTCGTCCCGTGGGGCAGGCGCGCCAGCCTCTCCTGCTCGCGCCGCTCCTGCTCTTTCAGTGAAAATCTGTCCGTATCTTTGGATCGGTGCTTGTGCTTTCGTTTGCGTTTGCGGCTGCTGTGGGTTTTGCCCTCCTTCTCTTCCATCTGCATCCTCTCCCTCGCACAGGATTGTAAATATGCCTCCAACGCCTCCCTCGCCTCCCTCGCGCCGGGGAGCACCATCCCCAGCGGTTCCGTCCCCCCGTTCTCAGGGACGCCAATGCCCACGTGCCTCCGCGCCGCGGACTTGTATTCTTCCCTATTTTTGGCACCATCAGTTGCACCCCCCTCGCACTTCAAATTGCCGCAGCATCGAAAGCCCCGTCCGTTCGCCACCTCCCGTTCCGTCCGCCACCGCAATCCCACCTTGCCCAAGTCGAATACGCGGCTCAAATCTGCCAATACGTATTCTTTGTACAAGTGAGAGTGGTACCGCTGCACCATCCGCTCCTGCCACGTCGCCCCGTACTTTTCATCATTTTGATTTCCATCGTCGTTATCGTCGGGCAATACGAACTGGAAGTGGGCCCGGAGCTGCTCCCAGTCTGACGGGGCGGGGGGCAGGGAGCGAGGTGCACCCTCCTTCTTGCGTTTGCGGCGCGTGCCGCCGCGCGAGCTGCGCCCGGAGCGGGAGCTGCGCCCCGAGCGGCGGCTGCGATTGCCGGCCGAGGAGAGGGAGGAGAGGGATCCGTCTTCGTCGGACGAGGGACCGCCCATGATGGGTCTCTTTGGAGGGTGCTTGGTGCGCCGCGCACAGGTTTGGGTGTGACGGATATCACGCGTGAACTTTAGCGTGACCGTGCTTTCTTCTTGCTTTGCAAAACTGCATGCGTGATTCGCCTCTATTCGCCTCCACCACGCAACCAGCAGCCAGCCAGGTCAGCCGGTCAGCCCCGCCCCGCCGATCGAAGTCGCTGCCACCCCAGCAGCTCCGCCATGAGCCATTTCTATCTCGAGCTTGACGGGGGTCCGCAAGACGGTCGCTGGGTTTAATTTGATATCATGACCCCGCACGACGCCCGGTACGACGTGGCGGGCGCCCACGGCACCATCGCCCCCCAGATCGACGAGGGCCACCTCGACGACCGGTCCGACGCGGACGACGACGTGGAGAAGGGCCGGATACGATTTCCTAATCGCTTGTACGGGAGAGATAGGGAGTTGGAGGTGCTGCAAAATATTTATGAGGGGCTGATCCATGGTGCATGCACCGACAGTGAAGACGAGGGCGAAGGAGGCGAGCAACTCAACGGCAAGGAGGTCGGGGAGGGGCAATCGGCTGGGCCACAATCTCCACTCTCCAATCCATACGCAGGATCCCGAGTGGTCTTTCTCTCGGGCTACAGCGGGGTGGGCAAATCCGCCCTCATCAAAGAGTTTGTGCAGAGATGTCAAAGGAAGCACGGTGCATCCGGAACACCAATACTCCACGCGAGCGGGAAGTACACCGAGAAAAGATCAGCCACAACTCCGTTTTCTGCAATAGGAGAGGCCCTGGAGTCGCTGGCCATGCGGTTGTTGCGGGAGAGGTTGGCACAATCAGGTGATGCGAAAGGAATTGAGAAATCATCCGCTCACGAGATGTGCGCATCGGTTCGGAGCCGGATACGCGAATCGGAGCTCGTTGGTCCGGGGACGGAGGGCAATCCGATATTGAGGGGCACCTTTCCCGGCCTGGCACCGCTTCTGGATGGCCCCGAGGAGGACGAGTCGCGGCGATCCAATCAAAGCAGGGATGAGCTCGAAAGAGCCACATTGGGGGATGAGCTCCGGGATTCGTCGGCGGCACATCCCAGCATGACCGCCATCAAGGAGTGCACGAGGGAGGTTCTGTCGATCATTTGTGGCTGTCTGAAGCTCCCTTTGATCGTATTTCTAGACGACTTGCAGTGGGGAGACGAGGCCTCGATGGACCTGCTGGGGTATCTCCTTTCGGGCCATGGATTGTGCAACATCATGTTTTTTTGTGCCTACCGATCGAACGAGGTCGACGAGGAGCACGCATTTGCAACGCTGATGGAGAACATATCAAAAGCCAGAACAGGAGAAGGGTCTTCACTGCCAGACACAGTGACGACGATGGATCTGTTCAGCCTCCCTCCCGAAGCCATCGCCCACTTCATCGCCGACTGCGTCAAGAAGGACGAGCCAGGTGACGTCGCCGAACTTGCGGAGGTGGTGTACCAGAAAACGATGGGCAACATCTTCTTCGTCCGGCAGGCGCTCGAGGAGCTGGTGCGAAAGAACGTCCTGTTCTACGACCTCATGTGCTTCGAGTGGCGGTGGGTGGTGTCGAAGGTCGAGCTGGGGAATTATTTGTCGGACGATGTTGTGGAGACGGTGACGGGGAAAATACGAGAGTTGTCAGCCGACATTCAGTATTTGCTGATTGTGATGGCGTACGTGCCGAACACGCTGAGCGTGGCGCTACTGGATGCGCTGATGAACAATGGAGCGCAGGCGTACGATCAGGACCAAATCAGGGATCTGCTGAAGGAGGCTTCGGAGGAGGGCATGCTTCTCTTTTCGGTGGAGAGTGGCAACTACGTATTGGCTCACGACAGAATACGGGAAGCCTCGATCGAATTCGCATCGGAAAAGAATCAGGACGATCTTCTGCTGCACATCTCGGACGTTCTTCTGAACCAGGCGTGGGATCCGGAGATGGAGTGGTGTCTTTTCGCCGCAGCGGATCTCCTGTACGGCCTGCCTCCTGACAAGACCGACCACGTAGATTTGGCCAAACTGAGTTTGAGAGTTGCTGGAATTGCGAGAAGAAAAGGGGCGTCACTGAAAGAGCACGAGTTGCTGCTGAAGGCTCTGAAGAGTCTGGAAACGTCAGGGTTCGTGTGGAAAGATTATACCTTGACCTACGAGATATACAGCGCTCTCATCGTGTCAGAGTATTCTCTCGGTAAGTGACATTGTATCGATGCATCGATGGTTGTGCGCTTTCCTCACGCGTTTGTTCCACCTCAGGCTCTTACGACAAAGCCCGGTTGGCCATCGAGGAGGTGCTCAACCATGCGAAAACGTTGGACGAAAAGCTCGTGGCACACGAGCACCGGATGCTTTGCAAAGCTGACGAGAGTCGAGATTATGCCCAAGGCGTAGAGGAGGGGGTCAAAATCCTCAACCTTTACGGCTACAACATCCCAAACTCACCGACCAAAGCCTGCATGATGAAGGAGGAGGCCAAACTGAAAGTGGCCATGCGCAATCGGCGCTACTCTTGTCTCTGCGACCTGCCCGTGGTCGACGTCCCGATCCTCGTGCTGTTCACGCATGTCGAGAAATATGCGTTTTTCTCATCGAAGGATAACATCCTGCGCATCCTTGCGTGGAAGGCCATCGAATGCTCGCTCAAGTACGGCATCGATAGGAACTTCCCGCGCATATTGGCGTTGCTCGGCGGATCGTTGGCCAAGGAGGGAAAGGTGAAAGCTTCGTACGAAGTGGGCAACGTTGCTCTGGCGCTGGCCGAGAAGATTCAGGATGACAAGGAGAAGTGTGCCTTTGCTCGAATGACCTGCTATTCGGCAGTCGTTTGCCAGATTCAGCCTTTTCGCACCACAATCGAGGGCCTGCATCAATGCTACAAAGACCTAAAGCTGGCGGGGAGTCCGGAAATTGCTCTGGGCAGTTTCCTGAGCTATTGCCTGTCCTACTTTGCAGCCGGTCTCGAGCTCGGCCCAATCCTCGATTCGAAGCTGTACCTCGTGGAGGGATATTGCCGAGACGTCGACAGAATGTCGTTTCTCGTCACCTTCCAAATGTGCCATCAGTTCGCGTTGAATCTGCGCAAGAGATCAGAACGCCCAACGGAGCTCGAAGGGGAGGCATTCCACGAGACGGAAATACTCAATGCAATGTCTGGTCCCGGGAGAAAAATGGCCCTTCGCGATTCTAGCAGTTACCGTCTACAACTGGCCTTTGTCTTTTGGGACGAAGCAACAATGGCCGAAATGTTGCGCAGACTGGAGAGCTATCCGCTGACCGATGTGATAGTCGCCAGACTGCACAATCGATTATGCTTCACCGGTCTGGCTGCCATTGCTCTCGGCAGATCGCAAGGCAACGCATCGTTTCAGAAGTTGGGATCTCAGTGCATGAGCTACTTTGCGCATCTGTCGAAGCAGGGCTCCGTCAACGCTCGCCCTGTCCACCTTTTCATGCTGGCGTTGAAGAAACCAAACAGAGAGGCTTTCCAGGAAGCCATTGACGCCTGCGCTGAGGCCAAGTTTGTTCATTTGGAGGCAATGGCAGCGGAGCGATACGCTTCCCTTTTGAAGAACGAGAATGATATGAGCATGGCAAATGACTTCCTTGCAACTGCCTACTGGCGGTATCGCGATTGGGGAGCGGATGCCAAGGCGTCATCACTTGTGGAAGAGCATGAGTTCTTGAAGCACTGCAAAAGAAGGAGTGCCATTGATATCGCTTCGGACGCGAGCGAACGCGTCAAAGCCTCGAAGCAGGGAAACACCTTGACTGCCTCTATTAGAAACTCTTTGATGGGAAGACGAAAGGTGTTGACAGACAAGGCGTCGGGCACAGAATAGAGACTAACAAATAGTCAGCAGACTGCAAGCTAATTCTATCCAATGTATGTATGAGCCATTGATCCCCGCCCGAGTTCAGTTGCTCCCACGCTCCCAGCAGCGTCGAGACCAAATCGATAGTGCTTGCCGGTTCAGTACCATCTCAGTCAACCAAGTCCGGCATCTCATCGTCGCTGTCGTCACCATCCAGGTCCGGCATTTCATCCCCGCCGCCTCCAAATCCGCCCCCGCCCATCCCTCCCATGCCGGGCATGCCTCCCATGCCGCCGCCAGCGCCGCCACCCATCATTTTGCTCATGAGTTTCTGAATGACCGGTCCCACCTCCGGGTCCGCCATCAGTTCCGCCATCTTCGCCGGGTTTCCCATCCCGCCCCCCGACATGAGGTCCTGGAACGCCGCCTGCACTTTCGGATTCTGCAGGCCCGCCGCGATCTCGGGATCGGACATGAGCCCGGCCATCATGCCCTCCATTCCGCCCATCCCCCCGGGCATACCGCCCATTCCCCCGGGCATACCGCCCATGCCGCCCGGCATTCCACCCATGCCGGAGCTCCGGGCGCTCCTCTTCGCCTCCTCCGCGGCCGCCTCCTTCCGCGCCTCCTCCTGCGCCTTCTTGATCTCCTCCGCCCGCTTCCGCAATTTGGCCTCCTCCTCGTTCCGCTTCTTGGCCTTCTCCTTCTCCACCTCCTGGCACTTCTCTGTCGTCTCCTTAAGCATTTCCGCGGCCTCGGGATCGTAATCGATGGCCTGCGCGGCGCTCAGGTCCTTCAGCGCCTTGTCGTACTTGCCCGTCTTGACGTGGCATTCGCCCCGGATGCGCAGCGCTTTAGCGGAGTCGGGATTCTTCTCCAGCGCCGCGTCGCAGTCCCGCACGGCGGCCGCGTACCGCTCGAGCTTGAAGAGGCACTGGGCGCGGTTGCCGAGGAGCATGGCGGAGGGTTCGGCGGCGAGGACGGCCTCGGTGTACTTCTCCACGGCCTCGGCGTACTTGCCGTCGTTTTTGAGGTCGGACGCCGCCATCTTGGCGTCGGTGGCCTTGTCGAAGTCGTCGTTCGATCCGTCTCCCGCGTACATGGCCGGGAGGTCCTCGTTCTTGCCGGCGGTGGCGTCCACGGACGATTCGGCGCCCCAGCTTCCCCCGAACGGCGCCGCGTTGGGATCGACGTCGGCCTCCATGGCCTTCTTCTTCCAGGCGGGAACGTCGTCGTCCTCCTTCTTCGAGTGATCGTGCGAGTGATCGTGATGCTTCTGCTGTCATATTATTAGAAGTGAGCACATGAATATGATCATTTCCATAAATCAGACACATCTTGTGGCTGCAACTCACCTCGTGGGAATGATCCTCCTCGCACGCCTCGTGGTCGTGAGAATGCTCGTGATCGGACGTGCACTTCTCGTGGCCGTGGTAGTGGGCGTGGGGATCGCCGTCCTTGAGCTGCAAAAGCTGCGCCTCCAAATCCTCGATTGTGGATCGGAGGGAGGCGAGGTAGGTCTGGACGGCCACTGCAAAATTGATGGAAGTAATAATTGCAAACAAAGATAAGGATGTGAGATGTGATTGCTGGGGGAAACCTTGGGGCTCCGGCGCCAAGGGAAACCTTGGGGTTCCGGCGCTGGCACAAAGTTGCAGAGGCGGCGGCGGGGGCGGAAGATTTGCAATCATATCTGGGCAATTGCCAATTGCAACCGCGGAGCCAAAAAATCCGCGGATGCCGCGCGGCTCCCACAACATTCGCGCGACGCACCCTGGTCGGACGCGTCCAGCTTCTTGATGGCCTCCGACACGTTGGCGGGGGTCTTGGGCGCCATGATGGTGGTGGGGTAGTTGTGGCGGCGGCGGGGAGGGGGGGCGAGAGAATGGACGGCTACGAGGCGGCTTGGTCTTCTGAAATCTTGCGGCGAAATCCTATAATTCACGTGATATAAGATTCTCACTCACGTGATCGCCAAAGAGGGGGGAGCAAAGAGCAAAGCAAAGGAGAACAAAAGCAGCGCGTGTGAGAGCGAGCTGGCTAGCAGACCCTTCCCGCCCCACCGCGGCAAAATGGAGGCGCTCACCGACGACATCGTCTTCTCCCTGTCGGCCTTTCTGCGGCCGCATGATCTCTTGCATTTGGCGCTGACCTCGCGGCGCTTCGGCGGGAGGCCCGGGGAGAGTGATAGGCATTGGCGCGCGGAGCTCGTGGAGAGGTTGGCCAAACGACGACGCCTCGATGACAATGGCGCAGAGAAAAGCGACGGACGTGCTGGAGATGATGGTAGAGAGTGGTCGTTGATGGATGAGATGGCAAGGAAGCTCGTGGAGAGGCGCCGCAATTTTTCTCACGAGTTGCTGCAGCGTAGGGGAGGCGAGTCTTGGATGGCCGCCCTCTATCGTTTGGAGGGACAGCAACAATTGATCGAGGAGGCGATGGCCGCCGCGCCGGCGATTTTCGCCAAGCCGGGAGATATCTTTCATTTGTGGGACGTGGACTCCAACCCCTTGATACCGGACTCTCATCTCAACGGAGAGCCGCCGCGCGTGCGATATGAGGGGAGAAACGAGGACGCGGGGCGGCTGGTGTTCCACAACTTCGGCCAGTATGAAGACATTTCTCACAATCTAGACTTGTTGGGACCAGAGGAATTTTACAGGCACCGCACTCCCTCTGGGGAAATGGTTGACCACTCCCTTTGCCTTCATCCAGAGGATTGTGGTGCCTTCAACTTGCTCGGCAGGAATGTTGATGAGAGAACCATCAAAGATCGGGTGAAAGGGCTGTGCATTACACCCCAGATGCTCGCAGAAGCAAAGGAAGCGGCGCCAGCCCTCGTTGCGAAACCGGGTGATCTTTTTGAGTGGAATCAGAATAGAGGGGAGGGGAGCGTTATTTTGAAGTTCATCGGGAGGAATGAGGTGCCCCGCAGGAGAGTGTTCCAGGCTGAGAACGGAAGGATCTGTGGGTGCCACGACACCCCAAAAGTCGGATGGCTTGTGTTCCATAATGAAGGGCGGGGCAATAACATCGATGTGCGGGAGGGTGGCATTCGTGATGGTATTGACGCTTGGCCGGACCGTGACTACACCATCACGATATGGAGGGACAAAGAATCAAAGGAACGCTTTGCATCCCACCTGATAAATGTGGCGCTCTGGGAACGCACGGTTGGCTACCCTATCAGTCCCGTGCCAGCCCGTTGGTTTGAGACGCGCCGTAAGAAAATAAAGCGACAGCAATATTTGGGAATTGTCAATGTGCTGACAAGTCGCGGGGCATGCATTATTAATGCAATCCTCCTTTCTTGCGTCCGTTCCTCGGGGCTCCATTTGTCACGTCTCCTTTCTGCCAAAGACATTTGCATCGATAAAACCGGATCGGGCGAAGAGCGCATATCCAACAACGAATGCAGCGATCCCCAACAAAGGCACAAGAAACCTCCTTCGGCAGGCAGCCGAGGCATCGTCCCACGCACTCGTCGTGCAGATTGCGTTGGCGAGCCGATTGTTTTGCCGAAATACCGACGCTCCCTCGCGGACAATCCGCTCTTGCTCCTCCTCCGTCAACCCCATCTCCTCGTTCAGAATCCGCTTCATCCTTGCCAACACCACCTTGGGCGCTGTCTTCTCGTCACAGATGCCAAAGCATTGTACGCCCTCGTTCGAATCCTTGGGCAATCCCAGAGCTTTCTGCACCAACTTTTTGATGATTTGGCCGCCCGCAAGTATGCCTGCATAAAGGTGATACGCGTACGCCAGGATGAGTACGGGGTCGTCCTTCGATATCTCCTCCAAATGTCGCAAATACTCTGCAATCTCTGGTATTTTGCCATTTGCAACGCTCTGCTCCAGCTCCGCCCGCCGATCGCCAGCCAAATAGAACTTCATGTCGGCCTCAAACCCCGGCGCCCGCCGCAGAAGGTGCAGCAGCGGGTGCACCTTCCCAATCTGCGCGTGATCCCGATGCCGCTCGAGGATTTCCTCGACCTTGGCGTAGATGGGATGGAACAGGGCCAGCGCCTCCCCGTACAGGCGGGGCGACGTCAGCGCGAGGCCGAGCTTGGCGTTGACGAGGCGGTCGCTCGCTTCGTGCACGTCCCTCGTCGCCCAGCGCATGCGCTCGGTGAGAGAGGGCGGCGATGCGCTGCTGTCTTTGCTGTCGGTGACCATGTCGCTTCCGACCTTCCCCGCCGTGCGGTGCAAAGGCGGCCGCTTCTTCTGCTCTTCTTCTGAAGGGTACAGGGGAAATGTTGGTACCTCGATGTTGGTACCTGTTGGTACTTTTTTTGTTAGCAAAAATTACTAGCGAAATTTGCGAATTAGGCCTTATTGTTGGTACCAAC
>JALLAP010000913.1:0-10041 GCA_036939355.1 Thalassiosira profunda | reverse complement strand
TCGACGACCTGCTTGTGAGGCTGCTTACAGTCGATGGCAAGAAGAGAGAAGTGGAATGGGGGCGGCTTCGAGACCTGCTGACTCTCGCAGAAAAGGCCAGTCGATCCTACGACCCGTCGAACGACAACATCGATGACAAAGTGAGCGTGTCGAGGAAGACAATAGATATGTTCCTTCGGTTCATGACGTCTCCCACGGGCCTCTTCCTGAAAGAGCCACTGGTGCACGAGCTGGCTGAGGCCGTTGACGGGATGGCCAGCATGGGAGAGAGCAGCTTGCTTCGATTGTCTCGAGGCCTCGTTCGCCCTCTGCCGGGCGGGAACGGTCCTGTCAACACGAGGAGGATTGAAGAGATGCGAGAGCTCGTCGATGTGCTGCAGTCGGCGCTTGTGGTGGGCGAGGAGAACAAAGACGAGCAGCGGCAAGAGCGGTTGAAGCTCGCCGGGGAATTCGCCACAACGCTCTTGTCTCTTTTCAGCGACGGGGAACGGCGGGAACTAGCCGCTCCACTCCTGGCCGAGCTCACGAACGTCATTCAGATGGTGGCGGTGGAAGTCCTGGAAATACGGAGCTCGAGGGCGATACGAAATGTGCTGGGCATTGCAACTGCGAGTTAAGATGAAAGCCTTATGCTTGCTCACTGTAGACACGCGTGCGTAGTTCTCCACTTTAACTCGATTTATCCTTGATAGCTCGCGACAGATAAAATGTGCGACCTTGCACACTCTTCTTCTTCCACTAGCTCACTTTCCTCGCTCGTCGCTTCTCCCTCTCGGCTCCTCGACCGCCAACCCCCAAACACCAGCATGGCCTCTTCCTTCGCGATGGGCCACGCCCCCGGCGATTTGTCGGTGCCATCTCTCACCAATTCGTCGTCTTTTGAAACGGTCGACACCGAAGCTGCTTCAAGCTTCCTGGCCGCCGAACAGCGTAAAATCCTNTTCGTCGTCTTTTGAAACGGTCGACACCGAAGCTGCTTCAAGCTTCCTGGCCGCCGAACAGCGTAAAATCCTTTACCCCATGCCATCATGCGACACCAACCAGGTCGGTGGGCGCTCGTGGGCAGGCTTGACTCCGCTGGAAATGATCCAGAAGATCGTGTCAATGGCGGAAGGTTCGATGGGCACCATCCCCACCGATCAGCACGACGATCGCGCGGTGGAAGCGTTGATCGCATCGACGCAAGGCGCGGCACTCGCGCGAGACGAGGTGAACGAGTGGAAACCGTCCGATACCACCGGCGATTCGGCGCAAGTGGCCATCTTGGACACGCTCGCATCCAACTTCGAGCTGGAGTCGGCAGGCAAAGAGCAGTGCCTCCCTTCCTACCATCGCGTGCAGCAGGCTTTCCTTGAAAAGGTCGTCAACGGCGTTCCCCACTCACTGGCCATCGGAGACGCCACCGCTCAGATGGTGGCACTCATTGAGATGATCAGGGAAGCGCCCAGGTCCGGTGGTCCTCGGGCTTCATCTCGCCTTTCTTTCGGTTTGGAGGTATCTCCCTTTCCTTTGGAGGCCTTCAGCCCTGAAGGCGTGCCTTCCGACGAGGCTTTTGGGGTTTACATGAGCCATTGGCTGGCGAGCAACTGGATCCACCCCTTCCCCGACGAACTAATGCTGCAGCAACTCGCCGAGTTCCTCGTCAAACAAGGTTGCATTTCGGTCACTGAAAAAGAGGGCGAGTCGCTCCAAGGCTTGGGCAAAGCTGAGTATCGCGAGGCTATGGTGAAAATCGCGGAAGCGAAAGTGACAAACTTCCTTGTCAACAACCGCACGCGGCGTTGGAGGAAGGTGAGTTGGCGTGATCTCGGCTAACTCGCTACCGGTTCTTCTCTCGCACATAATTGTCGAATCAATACGCAGTCCATCGCAACGGCATTCGACATGAAGCGCCCGGCAACACTGTTGGTTGAAGACAGGTAAGTACTGGTGGCCGCCTGCGCGAGCGCTCTCATTCTCAGCATCTCTCATACATTGCACTCTGTGTCGACATAGCCTGCGCATCTACGAAGACAAGGAGCTGCGTTCGCTCGATCAGTGGAATGGAGAGACCTACTTTGCCTTCGACGGCAAATACTCCGTCCCGCTAGCCAATTGGGTGAGGGGCAACAAGGCGAAGGCGAAGAACGCCAAATCCCGCAAAAGGAGCTTCGCAAGCATGGAGGCTAGTGCTCCTCCCCCTGTGCTGAACCAAATGTCCGAGGCTCCCTTCGACCTGTCGCCGTGCTTTGCATTTGAGCGCGCCGGTGGAGCGCAGATGCTACTGGATGCCAATGCGCTGTTGGCCTTCCCGCACGGCGAGAATGCGTCGGTGATGGACGACAGTGTTGGTGGATCCTTTGCTGCTATTTGATGCCACACTGCAAGGCAGCAGGACATTGCTGGAGGTGGATCCTTTGCTGCTATTTGATGCCACACTGCAAGGCAGCAGGACATTGCTGGAGATGAGGAGATCTTTCTTTTCGGTTGCATGAGTTATGTTGTCGTGTGACCACCCGAGTAGCTTTAATGCAGAGTAGATATCCCTGCTCTACTCCTTCGACAATGCATTGTCGAGCTCTTCCCGTCTTCGTATGCTTTTTGAGTGGCATGCCTTAAAGTCGTCCCACTCCTTCGTACAGGGGGCAACTTTCCAGAGATGAATGGTGTGGATCAAGTAGTGTTAGTATCACATATCATGTCGGAGGAGCGGCGCATGGTGAATAGATGAGAGCGTTCTGTCAACTTACTCTGCCCCTGATGTTTGTCCATGCACGACTCTGCGATATGTTTGATGCAACCAGAAGAGGGGTGAGAGGCGATTATTCATCTTCCCAAAGCACACACATCAACTTGCATCAACTGCGCACATCTTGTGCACTCACCGACGCGTGCATAGATCTCTTCGCACGGCATCCCCTCGCCCGAGGCGCGATCGTCCGCGGGAAGGTCCTTTTGCGTCTTGCGGTCGCAGTCGATGCAGACCACCTCCTTTTCCGTCGGCTTGCTGGCGGACGATCCCATCATGTGTGATGTTTTGCAATTCAGTGTATCCAACAAACGGAACGTTTCTCTATCTCGCACTCTGACATATATATGACGGCGCGGATGGCGGTATGGAGGGCTACTAACAACGATGGTGGGGGTGTTTGTTGGGGTGCGGGGTGTGTGGTAGGCCCTGCCGCGGGGTCGGTCGGGTCGGCTGGCGGGGGCGGAGAGCGGGCGGATGAGGAGGTCAGAGGTTCTCTAGTACAATTCCTACGGAGGAATTCAACTTGAGGCGGCGGATTTCGTCCCTCACCTCTGCTCCCCTGGCCAAACGCCCACGCCGACGATGAACGCTCTCGTTGCCCTGCTGTTCCTCGCCGCCGTCGCGGGGACCAGTGGATTCGCCGGCCGCGCCCAATGTCGACCTGCGCGGACGTCCTTGTCCGCCGTCGCTGGAGACGACAAATCCGGTGGCGCCGGCGCGTGGCGTGCAAAGGCCAAGGAGTTTCAGGACAATCTGGACGGGTTCGGGGAGGAAGTGGACAAGAAGCTGAACATTGCGTTTGTTGTGAGTGCTTCTGGTTAGCGTGTCTTGCAGCGAATATGGTATTGATCAAATCTAATGCGTGCATCTCCTCTCATTTATGTGAGCAGACTGGGAATGCGATGAAGCAGAGGGAGATCAACCTGATCCTGGCAAATAATGCGGCAACATCTTCCGACGATGGCGAGAGTTTTGTGAATTTGAGCATCCTCGATGTTGGTGAGTTGTCATGCGTGCGGAATTTGCAAACCATCTCTGTTACATCGCCTCTCAATACTCATGTGTGCTTCATCGCCAGACCTTCCCGAAATACAAGGTAAGAACCATCCATGCCTTCTTTCGTCTATCGTATGCTCTGAGATACACTCAGCGATGATCTCCCCCATTCAATGCAGAAATCAACACCGAAGCGGTGGCGAAGAACAAAGCAATCCAGGGAGCGCAGTTGGCAGGTGGGGCGTGCGTCGTGGAAGATACGAGTCTAGAGTTCAACGCATTGGGAGGAATGCCTGGACCGTTCATCAAATGGTTCCAGGACAAACTCGGATCAGATGTGAGATATATTTTGAGAGTTGGTTGGATTGGCTGCTCGAACTGAAATGTACTAATGCTCATGTGACAATAGGGCCTCTACAAGATTTTGATTGGATACGAGGACAAGAGCGCCACGGCAGTTTGTACGCTGGCGTTCTGCCCGTATCCGCACGCAGATCCTGTTGTGTTTGTGAGTCTACATGGTGCATGCCGCTGCTTGCACTACCAATTCATACATCTTACATCTAAACATTTGCACGTCGAAGACCGGGAGATGTTCGGGCACAATCGTCGAACCCATCGAAGGGAGGGGCTTCGGATGGGACGGCATCTTCGTTCCTGACGGCCAAACGGAGCCCTTTTCGTGCATGGCCACGGAAGAGAAATGCAAACTGAGTCATCGGAGCAAAGCAGTGGTGAAATGGGCGGATTGGCTAGGAACAAACATCGATGAGTTGTACGAGCGTCAGTACGGACGGCCGGCGATTGGGCACAAAGGGCTGGACTTCAAACCCACAAGTTCTGAGCAGTAGGTGGCTGGAGCACAACTAATGTTAATAACATAATATACAATGGGTGTGCTTCCCGTCATTTCATCCATTCTGATACAAAAACGGAAGCAGTCCTCTATGTGAGCCTCGCCTGCTTCGTCATACTTGACCGCGTGGTCGTACTGCTTGTGCTCCCTCTCCGGCCACCGGCGCGGCGGCAGCAGAAGAAATCCCTCAGCTCGTCATCAACGTTGTCTACCATGAATAGAATGCTGAACAAACCGCAATTAAGCGCTGCCATTGCCACCGAGAACCACTCGAACGCGTAATTCGCTTGCGTATCGATGCAGAAAATAATCGTGCACGTAATCGTCGCCAGAGGCACAATTGTGAAGAGTATCTTGCAGAGCAATGGGTATTGCACCTGCTTCCACAGCAGGAACGAGTGGAGAAGCCTGTAAATGCCACTCAAACTGAAGTAGAGATAAGCGCCGATCATGTGCATCGCCTCCGACTTTCCGTCCACGTCGTACAATGCAAGCGTGATGAAGCCAGCATAGGCAATGCAGTTGCAAATCGCCGCGATCATATTCAATGCGCTCATGCACTTGGATTCACTCTTCTGCCGCCGATGATACACAGAGATCTGAATGCTCCGCATCTTCGTCACGACGAACATGATAGAACCGCCCGATATGATCATGACCAGCACCTCAATCTTGGGATCGTAGTCGGCGATGCATCGCGAAATCGTCACATCGGTGATGGCTACTTCGTTGTGATGCACTAGCAGCATGAGGCTGCCGATGATGAGGGAGCAGCCCAGTATGGGGAGGAGGAGAAGTATCAGGCGGCCGCAGGCGCCGCACTTTCCGCCCTGCTTTGTTTCGGCATTGTGGGTGGGGAGGAGAGGATCTTTCCGGGTGGTGGTGTAGGAGGACCTCGTCGACACGGTCGAGGTACGCTTGGGAGGCCCGCCGGCTTTGCCCATCGTTGATAGCTATTATTGCTGCCGTCGATCCACTCGAATTTGTGCGGCCGCGTGTCGATGCCGCACCGAGGAGAGCGCGGCGCTGGCTCGATGATGCAAAGGCTTCTGTCTTGGTCCCTTCCACATCTCGGCAACTAGTCGGTATGACGGAAGCGAAGGAGCCGGCCTCGCCTTCTAAACCTTCGCATGTCGCAAGGGCAGTTCTATGAAAATGTCTCTGTCGCACTCTATCACGCCATCACAACAACACCCGCACCAAAACTCCAAACTCCAAAATTGTGGCGCGGCAGCTGCTGCCTACGCCGGCCTTGCTTCCATTCCGTTTCATTATCAGAATATCTACAATTAGTTTTATAATAGCTCTAACTTATTTTATTCAGGCTGGACTTTTGGCGGGGCGAAAGGTGGACGAAGATCGCAACTTTCTTCCAGAGCGGCAGTTCAGGGTTAGTGCAGCTACATACTGCGTAGGCAGGACAACCACACACGTTCCGGCCGGGTGTGTGAGTCACGTAGATTATTTTGAGATATTTAGAGAAAGCAAGGTCACTCAAGGTCACGGACAAGTAACGTGACACGTAAACAAAAAGTCTACGTAGGAATTAAGTACCCGAGTTCTTGAGTCCCCTGAGACTCAGATTGCGTGCTCTGTGTGCACAAGGAGAGCCAAATTGAAGGTAAAAAACCAACCGAACTGGCCTGGGGCAGCTGCGTCGACAGCGGAACGGTTGGTTTTTTACCTTCAATCAGGCTAGTTCATGCATACATAAGGGTCGAATATCTACTAAAGGACTCGATCTGCGAGTGACTTTCTAGGTAGTAAGTACTTGATATAAAAAATAACCCGAGTCTTCGGATTCTCTAAAATATACGCGACCGCCGGGAGGTGGCGTAGGTAGGCGCTGGAGGGCGCTGGCTGACGATTGAAGATTGAAGATGACGAAGCGCCGCGCGGGGGGAGAGGAAGCTCGGCTCTCGGCCACAAAACGCCCCAGGGCCCCGGGCTCGCCAACGCGCGGAGAGGAGGTGGAAGGGCTCCGCGGTTGACCATGATTCGGGCCGCCATTGCCCCGTTGGTCGGCCAACGCGGCCGCATGGCCCTCGCCGTCACGTGCGCCGGCACCACTGGCGCCGTCTGGCTCGCCGCGCGGCCGTACCGGCCCGCGGAGCATGCGCAGTGCTCGCAGCCAGATGATTTGCAAAGTGCAACTCCTTTTGCCTCGATGGCATCACATGCACCATTGTCCCTGTCCACCGTCGTTGGCGACGTGGAACATAGCCTTTCCCTGGTTCTGCCCACAATGGAGGCGCTACTCCGAGCCGCAAGGCTGGTAAAGACTGCGGCCGTTATGGCTGTAGATTACCAGGCGTATTATTCGCAGAGAAAGCACCCCGGCTCTCTCTACAGCCAAATGTATTCGTGGGCGTTCTTAGACGGCAGTGACTGCCAAGAGAACGAGAAGCAGAGACGGTTGGAGGGGACAATCGAACAGTTGGAGACGGACCTGGATCGAGCGCAGCATGGTTATATCAACAGCAAGCCGGCCAAAACGCAATCTACAGAAGACTCGTTGTCAGAGCGCACTCTTGCAAAACGTCAACAAAAGGAGGAGATGATGAGTATCGCCAGCGAACTCGCAGCTGCCCAAGAGGAGCTCTCTGTTCTAGTTCATGAGAGCCAAGAGAGTAGCGAGGTGGGTGCCAGCGGCATTCATCAGAGGAATGCACATCGTCTTCTTGACCTTTGCCGAACGAACGCAGGCGTGTACATCAAAGTGGGGCAGCACCTCGCCAATCTCGATTTGCTCTTTCCGGAGGAGTACATCAACGAACTCTCATCGTTGTTCGACGATGCTCCAGTCTCAGACTACGCGGATGTGTGCAAAGTGGTTAGAGAGGAGCTTGGTGCATCGCCCGAGGACCTATTCGACAACTTTTCCAAAGAGCCCATTGCATCGGCATCGCTCGCGCAAGTGCACACGGCAATCTGCAAAGAGACGGGAAAGAAACTGGCGGTCAAAGTGCAACACAAAGGGCTCCGGGAGACGAGCAAAGGAGATTTGTTTGCAATGTCGGTTGTGGTCAGCGTGGCTGATAAGCTCTTTGACGAGTTCAAGTTTGGCTGGATCTGCGAGGAGCTGACTCCTCAGCTGCCAAAGGAGCTGGATTTTCACAACGAAGGTTGCAACGCCGAGACTGCGGGAGCTCATCTCAAACGCACCGGACTCGATTGCATTGTGCCAAGAGTGCTGTGGAAACTCACAAGCGACCGGGTGCTCAGCATGGATTTCGAGGAAGGGTTCCGTGCAACCGATGTTCAACGCATCGAAGAGGCTGGCCTCTGCAAAAGGTGAGCGGCCGACCTTGATCTTGTTGTGTATTTCTTCAACGCTCATTCACCTCACCGTCGTTCCATCACTTCGACAGAGACGTCGCAAAGCTTATTTCGTCTGTCTTCAACTCTCAGATCTTTGAAGACTCTCCTGGTTTTCTGCACTGCGGTAAGTGGTCTGGTCTTGCACTTCTCCTCCTGGTTGCACACTTCGCCAACGCTCACATCGCTCCCCAACGAAGATCCACATCCGGCTAATGTTTTGTTGCGTGAGCATCCTACGAAGAAGGGCAAGCCGCAGATAGTCCTTGTCGATCACGGCCTCTACAAAACGCTGGACAAAGACTTTCAGGAGGCGTACGCGCGTTTGTGGAAAGGCATTGTCATGGCAAATATCCCAGAGATAAAATCTTCGTGCGAGCAGCTTGGTGTTTATGAAATGTACCCGCTTCTCGCAGCGATGCTCACGGCGAGGCCGTTCGATGAAGGTATGCGCGCATTCAATGAAGTGCTTGACCTACTTGCCAACAATTTACTCACCGAGATAAATCATCTCAGTTGTGGAGAGATCGCAAACACGTTCCCTTGATGCACTGCCGACTGGCACTGGGGACGAGGCTGTCATACGCGGATATGCGCAGCGCTACATCAAAGACATCGTGAGGATGCTGGATATCGTGCCCCGGCAGATGCTGCTTATTTTCAAGATGAACGATTGTCTCAGATCCATCGACACGAAGCTTGGCAGCCCCGTGAACAACCTCGTCGTGGCTGGACGATATGCCTCGAAACGAGTATACGAGAGCGAATCATCCGGCGGTGTTCTGCGCCTTCTCCGGAGCTGGCTTTCGTATGTGCATGTATTACTTCGAGTGAACGCATACGAGTTATTCACTACACTTCGATAAAGCACTAACGATTCTGTACACCACCAACCTTCCTTTTCCTCAAGCATCAACCTTGCCAGACGACTGCTTCACCCGCGAGCCCGTGTATAACTCCTCAATGTCAAAGTTTTGGAGCTGCTTCAAGCGCCCATCGACCGGAATCGTTTCCTTCTCTTCCATCGCCTGGAGTCGTTCAGAGCAGCCGGCCAAGTTGGACATGTGCTTTTGCTGAATCGCCGCGAAATCAACCTCGAACCCAACAGTCTTCTTCAGCAGCGGAAATGCGTCCCTCCACGCACGAAGCGTCACTTCCTCCATCAGCATGACCAATTCCTCGCCCTTTCTGTCGTGAACCTTCTGCGTCCCCTGAAGCTTAACCTTGTTTCGCTCCAATTTTTCCATCTGTTTGGGCTTCATTGGCCGGTGCTTCTCATGCAGCCGTTCTTCCTCGTGCTGTAACGCCGTCACCTTTTTCGCATAATGGTTTAGCCCCTTTCTCATCCTTGCATATTCGTCGTATCGGGATTGTACGCGTGTCGCGACAACGCTCTCCCACTTCTCAACATACCTGACAAGTGATTTGTGCTCCTCGGCCAGCTTGGCACTCGTTTCCTTGTATGCCGCCTTGTGCACATCGTAGTACGGATGGAAGTCCGAGGCTGTCGGCGCGGGCTCGGAATTTGGTTCATCTTTCATCACCATCAGCGCTCCATCGTTGCTGATATTCAAGTACTCAGCATCGTCCTTCTCACCCGCCTCCAAATCAGAGTTGCTTCCGGCATCGTCGAGGTCAACATCGGCCATCGCAATGTCACCCCCATCACTAGACTGGACAGGAGAGGAGGCCCTCTCTTCGCTATCGCCCTCTTTGCCAACATCGTCCTCGACCTTTTCATCCTTCTTCTTTCCGAGTACCAGATCCTTCACTTTGTCGACAGCATCGTTTGCATCCTCGACAATCTTCTCGACCAAAGAGTGCTTCTCGTCATCCGGTGTAGCTTCTTTAACTTCCTCTTCACCACTCGCTGGCGCCTTTTCCTGAACGGGCTCTCCACCGGTGAAGCTATCTTCGTCATCAACTATCACATTCACGCTCCCACTGTTAGCTGTACTATGATCCTTGTTCTTGTCGCCACTGATCTCCGACGCTTCATCGTCCGGAAATGGTTTCGACGACGGAGGATCCTCGATCTCCTTGCGATCATACTTGCCTGCTGCAATAGAGGCCGCTGACGGAGGATCGTGTTTCTTGTCATCGTCTCCCACAGCATCCTCGATCGTCGCCAAGTGGGACG
>JALLAP010000912.1:0-10270 GCA_036939355.1 Thalassiosira profunda | reverse complement strand
CCACGTGGTCACCGCCGGGGGCATCAAGAATTCCAACGCGAGGGACTACTTCGACAAGGAGGAGTTCAGGGAGCTGTGGAAGGCGAATTGGCTCGACCACATCCTGTACCTGTGGTGCCGTGCGGTGTTCTTGGCGAGGTTGCACTGCGCGGATAGGATGGGTGGGGGGGAATGAATGCTACAAGAGGTGACGCACGATGCCGATTTTATCGAGGTTGACAAGGAATGGGAGCAGGTGAGGCCTCGCAGCTCAGGAGCAATGGAGGCCACGCAGAGCTGGTTGGGCGTCGTTTTGAGGAGGTGCCCCTTTCGTCGTCGAAACTCACAAGATTGCGATCCAGGGAACGGGATCTCAGATAGGCTGAGATTTTGACGCTAGTGGCCGAGAGCTCCGAACAGCCAGAATCGACGCTGGGACCCGAAACCGAACATTGCATCAACAAGGAGCGACTCAGATGATTTGCAGAGCTTCCGGGGCTCCAATTCGAGGCGCTGCTTGGCTCGTTGCGATTTTGCTTCAAAGGGGCGTCTGCAGACGCCCGTTTGGCCGATTTGGTGCTGCAAAATCGAGATCGATGGCTGATGTCGACGGCGAGACGAGACGGCCGCCCCAACGCCGAGGCCTTGCCTCTACGAGGGCAGAGGAGGAGCGGCGATAGCTTATTGGATTAGGAGAGGGTGTGGACAGCGTTGATTTGTAGCAGGTCATTGTGTTGCTGTTAGGGTTATCGTGTCCGCACCGGCTCGTCGAGTTGGTGTTTCGGTGCCCCCTCTGCTGATAGCTGCAATTGCTAACTCGCTACTTCCGCGGGCTGCGGCCGCGGAGCTCGTTCGAGACGAGGCTTTTGTATGCACTAATCTCGCGCCTTAGAGAAGAACCGTGCTCATGTTGCTCTTCTTCGTCTCCTGGGCCGCCTCCAGCGTTGCGGGGGCGAGCTTGGTGACGTGCTTCGCCTTCGACTTCTTCTCCCTGGCGCTGCTCGCCTTCGAGGAGGTGACCTTGCCGGAGAGGGTCTTGGAGCCCCTGTTTCGGCTGTCGAAGTTGTTGGCCTGCTCGAGCTCCTTGATGCGCTGGAGCAGCGAGCCCTCCCTCGCCTTCCACTCCTTGTCCTTCGTCCTGATCGTCTGCTGGAGGTCGCGGAGGGTCGTCTGGTCCCTCTGCAGCAACGTCTTCAGCGAGTTGATCAGACGATCTTTCTTCGCGCTGTCCGCCTTCAGATCCTCGACGATCTTGCAGTTCGTGGCCTCCTTCACGGACTGGACCTTCGCCTCCAGCCTCTGAAGGATCTCCGTCAGGCGATCTTCTGAAGCGCCGCCGGCAGCCAAGAGCTCGGTCTTGACGTCGCCCAGGCCCGTGGCGATATCCGCGAGCCCTTTCTCGAGAAGCTTGTAGCTATTCTCCGTGCTCAGGTTGATAGTCTGAAATCCGGCATTAAACTGGTCGAACCAGGCGGGGGGCTCGCCCTCGCCAGACCAGGCCGATATCTCGGCGAGGCTGAAGGGGGCGGTGCCTCCATCTGACAGGTCCGCCGTGGCAAGCGTGCCAGACTCGGAGCGGTCGTCGCTCTTCGACTGCTTGGGCGCCGCCGAGTCGAGGAGGTGATTGGGGTCCACAGCCACGGACCGTGGGGTCTCGCCGCTTTGAAGCTGAACGTAGTTCGACGCCATCGTGCCGTGCGAAATCTGCGGGAGAGGGGGGTCGGTGCGGCGCATGAGCGTTGCAGACGAGGAGCACCGCGGACGAGCACGAGGAGCTACTCACCGGCGGAGGGATAGTCGTCGTCGTCGTCGAGGGGTCAGGGCGGGCGGGGGACGAGGTCGCCGTCGAGAAGAAATGAAACGGATTTTTTCAGAATTCAGAATTTCCAAAACAGCGGTCTTAGTCTGTCTGGCTCCTCCCCCCCCCCCGGCGCCCTCTCCCGCCCCCGTCCGTGTCCTCACACTTCACATCCACAGCTCCTGGCTGTGGTGGACCACCGGCTGCCAAACGCCATGGCCACCGACGGCCTCCTACCTGACGACGCCGCCGCCGCCCCCGAGGCTGTGGCCGCCGCAGCCCCGGCAGCTGCCGCCGCGGCGGCGGGAGGGGGGGCGCAACCGCCTATCCCCTGCGCCATCTCGCCCCAAGATGCCGCTAAGAACGCCGGCGTGTTGCTCGAGCAAATAACGCTGGCTACACTGTTGACAGGTGACGCACTAAAAATGACGCAGGAAGAGCCGAATGTCGCCGATGCTAACCAGGTAGTTGGTGTCCTGAATGAGGCGATACGTGCTCTCGGGGGTGCATTTGCAAAGGCCCAGCTCGTCATTGCCCGAGACGAGGGCTTGAGAATCGAGGGGCAGATGGACAGCTTTCTATCCATGGCATGGAGCCAAGCGGAAACGAAACGTATCAAAATAACCCAGCGCCGGCAGAACGCTCAGCCCCCCACCGAAGTCAGCATCGATTTGAGGTGTGTCAGTGCGGACGACGACGACACATCGGCTGTTTATGAGCAGTTTTCTCCCCGCGGTGACGAGTCACTGGTTAGCGGGGCATCCACGCGGGCGACGGCCCACCATGATGATGCCTCACGTGATGACGGCGAGGACCAATCGTCCCAGTCGGACGGAGATCAGGACGGGGAGGAGAGGAGGTACGATCTACCTGACATGTCACACGGCGGATGCACAATCAATCTGAAAGCGAAGTTTGCAGACCACATGGAACTATCAAGCCGCAGGGCATCTGCCTTTGTGGATCGTACCAAATCGGAGCTCGGCAAAGATCGCACGGGGGAGAAAGTCGACGGCTCCGGTATGCATTTGATGATCGCCAACGCCGACTCGTGCACGCCGTTCGTCGCCACGGCCATGGGCTTTTTTCTCGGGATGAAGAAGAACGGCGTGCCCATAACGTCCAAGGACGTGGCCATTGCCGCCGCGCAGCTCATCTGTTTATTTGAGACGAGGATGACTGCAATGTCTTGGGCAGAGAAGGAGGAGGATCCGAATCGGTGCGACGTGTATACGGAGCCCCTTTCGGCTTTCATGTGGATCAAAGACTCCATTGCCATCTCGCAGTCGAAGAACGACGGGGTCAAAGAGCCAGCGAGCGAAGCGTCGGACAGCAAGGAGAAGGAGTGGAAAGAGCAGCCATTCGTAAAGGCATCCTTCTCTGCGCTGAAACGATTCAATAAGAGTGAAGGAAGGAAGCTGCAGAAATGGCAAAAACTTGCACCCATTCCGGACCGGGGGAGAACCTTCTTGTCGACGGTCGCACACGAGCTGGTCGCTCTCCGCGTGCTCGAAATCGTCGCAATCGAACAGTTGATGAAGATTGCGCTGGAGACGGAGAATGCAAACAAAGACGATGTCGGCAAATTCCGTGCACTCATCGGCAAGTATCTTCCGGGGCAGCGGACGACGGGACCGCCTCTCAAAGCTGCGCAGGTGTTGGAAAAAGTTGTCGTCCCTGTGATGAATGGCGACGATTCGAACGACAAGGGCGTTGCGATTAAGCTATCTGAGGTGATGGCCACTGTGCTTGGGCTCGATGAATGCCGAGAGGACTTCGTCACCGCAGATGCCCCGCCCATCGACGTCATTATTCAGGATTGCACGCCGGAACAACTTGAGGGGTGGAAGAAACAACGTACGAAGTCTTTCCTCGGCTCAAATGAGAGGCAGCCTCAACGAAAGCAGGCGGCGAGGATTGTTGTGCTTGGGGTTCTTGCGGCGTCCTGTGCTCGCACGCTCTGCCGCCAAAGAATCAAAGAAGAGGTCGCCATGACTTTTCTGTTCGGAGCTGTCACATCGCCCCCGAGCAACTTCAGAAAAGACAAGTGGTGCAGCTTTCTGTTCGAACCCAACAGCCATAATCCTTCGAAAGAGAATGAGGTTCACATCATCGAGCATCTCGTGAGGAGCGACGGCAAAGGCAATTCCGTGGTCCAAATGTACATCAACAGTGCGGCTGATTTGATGGAGTACTTCCGGAGCGACCACACTTGGCTCGAGTTGACCGATGATCTCGTCAAGAGAGAGAAGAAGACGCTCGAGCTGATTTCTGCCTACTCGGATCAGCTGCACTGCCTCGTAGAGGTGATGAACGGGAAGAATCAAGCGACGAATGACAAATCGGCGGGTGACGACCGATCGGCGAGTGACGATGAAACGGCGGGTGACGAGGACAAAACGACGGATGAAGAGGATCAAACGACGGATGACGACGAACAGAAGAGCCAAACGACGGGCATTTGATTTGGTACGGTGAGATTATTTGCAACAGAATTGCAACAGACAGGGATGAATACGCATATTATTTTAGTGAAGCACAAACGATTGATTGCGCTCAGTAGAGAGGTCGCCAGCACCATCTCCTTTCTTCTTTGCTGTCTGTAATAACTATGCCCCCACACGCAAAGGATACCTACACCGTTGAAACATCCAATGTCTCATCGTCGTCTGCGATGGTCGTTTCCACGACAGCCGCCCCCACCCCCACCGCGAGTGATCCCATTCTCCATCCGGTTCTTCCATTCGCTGTGATGTTGCTTGCCCGCCTCGCGGGCGGCGTCGGTCTCCGTCCTCCACTCCTCGTCGCCCACCGGCTCCCCGTCTGTGGTAATGCGCCGGGCAATCCCGATAGCATTGTCGAGCATATCTTGCATCTCTCCCAGGGCTGCTTCCAGGTCCTCCGACTGTTCACCCCCATTCTTCAACTCTACCACCGTCATTAAATACGCGGATGCCAAATGCTCCATCATTCCCCCGCGCAGGCGCCGCAGATGGCGACTGTCGGCGTGGGCGTGCTCGTTGCCCGGGGTTCTCGCGGATGCCCCGCCATCAAGGACTCGCAATCGAGGAAAGTGTGCGCCGTGTGTTTGTGCATGCTGCTTTCGGTACTCTCTGATTCCCTTGCAAGTCTCTTTGTGCCCGGGCCAGCCTGCCACGGCGCAGGCTTCCGAACAATATTGCTGACTCTCGCAGCCGGTGCATATAAAAAAGGTGCTGCGTGGCTTACGCTCGTAGCATTGAGGGCAAAGGCTCGTCCTTTGCTGAGATCGCACCTGTGCCCATAAGCCGTCCAAGCAGGAACAATGAATACGGCCGCGGTAAAATTCCACCAATCCCTTCTCGCAGCCGAATGTGGCATCACTTTCCCTCATGACAACTTCTTTATCCCTCCTCGTGTCGGAGTTCACATCATAATTTTCGAGCATCGAGAGAGCCCCAGCGATTCCACCAGCGGCCTTTTCCATGTCGCCATCGCTGAATTGCGGCCGCTGAGAATGGAGCTCTTTTTCTCTTTGGCGAGAAGACAGTCCGCTCCATTGATCACAAGCCCTGAAATGATGGCATCGCGATTGGCGGCGTCTTTCCAGACCGCCGAATGCGTCCCCAACACATTACTCATCGCGCCCACGGCGGCATGCGACACTCGCGTATTCGGGTGAAATGAAACGTAGTCTTCGTCATTCTTTGTCCTCGTTCTGCAAGCTGCTGCCATGCGTGCAAGCAGTTTTTGCTTTCTTCTCCCTCCGCTCCCTCCCTTTGTCCTTTTTTCGCGACGGCATTTAATATCCGGCGACAGCGGCAGGGCGGGCGAGACCGACGAGAAGACGAATAGGCCAGCGCGGCAGCGGCGGGGTAGATGAGGCTGAGTGGTGGGGGGAGGGGGCTCTTGCTCTAGCTTTGGGTTCTTGTGCGGGTACAACGTATTGTACAACGTACCATCTCCGCTCCACATCACATCACACACACCACAACCCTGGCTGCAACTTTGAACCAAAGCGCAACGATGCAAGCCCACCACCGCGACGGCCGCCATCGCAAGGAGGGCGGCCGCGCGCGGTGGCAGCCACCCGCCCGCGCTGGCGCGTCCATCGTCTCGCGTCAGGCCGAATCTCACGCAACAAACTTGGTGCAGGTGGTGCGAGGAAGCCGACAGCAGCAGGGCCGGCCACGGCAGTAGGAGAACAACCGGGAGCGCCGCCCTCAATTTGCCAACGGCGATGGGGGTCCTTTGTATTGAGTTCGCAACATTCTCCGACGGCTCCACAGGAATGTTCCAATGCAAAATCGACGTATTTCAAGGTGGTAGCTGCCAGGTGCTGAGAGCAACAATGCCCAGAATTACTCTGGGGAGGAAGCTTATCGTGTCCAAGTGGATGCAATACAGGAGCCCGGGCCAGCTCGATCAGGCCCAGGCAAAAGTGAACGAAATCCTAGGCCGCACTCAGCAGACGGGGGAAGAGATAATTGCATCCATTCGAGATTGGTTTGCCCACTACTACCTGTTGGATGCGACGACGATGCTCGAGCTGGCAATTTGGAGGGTCAATAAGGATGGCAACGAACAGGATGCGGAGGCGAGGCAGGCCGGCCATCG
Source organism: Thalassiosira profunda (assembly GCA_036939355.1). Classification (NCBI taxonomy): domain Eukaryota; phylum Bacillariophyta; class Thalassiosirophyceae; order Thalassiosirales; family Thalassiosiraceae; genus Thalassiosira; species Thalassiosira profunda. Next base: position 3,897 of record JALLAP010000912.1, on the reverse strand, counting down.
AAACTGCGGAAGCGACATGAACATCATCATTCTCGGCGTCTTGCCGTACTTGGAGGAGTAGACGAACTGTTCGAGTGAAACAATGCAAGCACGAGGGATGCCAAGAGTACTCGCCACCGCAATACTTTTTGCATGCATAGGAGCAATTGGAACGCCCACCAACGGGGTGGGCCGACGGGGTGGGTGGGGAGGAATAAATGATGCGAGGAAGAGGTGATTTTATCGGGGTGAACAAGGATGGGAGCAGGTGCACCGCTCCAAAACGGTAATCGCCACGGGCCAGAGACGCATGCTGCAGAGCACCAATGAGGAAGCGAGTCACGGGAAAGTCGTCGTGCAGGGCCGGGGAAGGCACGCCCTTAGGCGCGGTGCAGCGCCCGCTGGAGCTCCTCCACCCGCTGCTCCAAAGCGCGCGTCTTGGCCTCCCACTCCTGCCGCTCCGCCAGCCACTTGTGCTTCCATTTCTGCAACTTGGCCGTAAGCACGCCGATGCGGTCGTCCTTACTCTGCAACTGCCTCACGAAATCGAGCTCGAGGGCACGAACGGCACTTTCGATGCGCGTGGCGGCCTGCGCCTTCCGCTGATCGTCGAAAGTGATGGCCTCGGACATCGCCTTGAGCTGCACGTCCATCTCTTCGAGAGAAAGTTCGGCCTCCTTGGTGATAGCGTCGATGTCTTCGAAGCCGGCTTCCGCCTCGTCAGAGAGACGGTCACTAAGGGCGTTGTCCTCGGCGGGCTTTTCGGCAACTGCTAGGGGAAGGTCGGTAGCGGCCTTGGCGTTGTCGTTAGATGCAGCCTCGACGGCGTTGACGGACCGAGGGCTGGGTTTGTCCTCGTCATCGGACGTCAGGTCGACGACTTTGCTAGCGGCAGCCATCATGGAGCGAAGGCACCTGCAACAACAGATGGAGAAAGAGAAGCGCTGGCCGCAAGAAGCCCGACTCTTTCGAAAATTTAAACACACGAAAATGGAAAATGGAAACTTCATATGACATATTATGATCCCTTCATTCAACCCTGTTGCTCTCGCCGGTGCTGCATTTGCTGCGATTCAAGGTGACGACTCTCCCATTCCCATATCTCCTCTCCCCCGCCCTCCAATTGTGCACATGTGTGTGCATCTCTTCTGGCCCCGTTGCCACTACCTTGTCTCTCTACTTTGTTTGTGCATTTTGTGCAACCTCTGAATATCTCGTGTACATTGCAATGGCCATCGACTGTTGGAATTGCAATTCTCCGGCCCATTTCAGCCCCCACAATCCAACGACGCCCGTCGCCCCGCACCGGCACATCAGTGTGCACCCCGTTCGCCCCCGCTCTAGCATCGATCCAGCGCGCACCGCAGGTAGCTCGCCACCGCCGCCCCACAAGAGAACGTCTCGGCGCCACCGCTGTTCGTGGAGCACCGCCGGAAGAGGCGGTACGATTCCGCGCACGCCCTCTCGGAGAAGGGCCCGCCTGCTTGCAATGGCAGTGGGGAGGGGAGCGCCGGCGACGTGGCCGTCGGACGGGCAGTACTGCCGGCGCTTCTGATTGCCGCCGAGGGCGTGGTGGGTGCCATGATGTGAACGTTTTACCAGAGAGGGCGCAGGCGGGTATCGTTATGTCGTCCGCCTCCTCGACAAAAGGTGCACCCAGCAGGTCAGCGTCAACCAATGACAAGGCTCGGCCCCGTTGCGTCGATGCAAATGCAAGCAGCACCCGCCCAGCCTCTCAGCACCGTGCCGAAGGTCCCGTCCCCATACATACGCGCTCAGGGGTGGCCGTTGTCATCCCAAGGCAATGCTTGGCAACCCCCTCGTTGCGTGTCCGGTGTCCGTTGCTTCTCTCTATCTACTTCTCAATCAAAGACAGCAGAACTTATGGCTCACGTGATCAACAGTTGTCACGGACACTCACAAGGAACAATTTGGGTGTCACTTCGACCTCCAGGTGTCAAAGAAGACATACTAATTCCTTCAATGCAGTAGTGTCATCCATCCTCCCAACAGGCTTTTGCAACAATGTTGTTGTTCCCTTCGCTCGGACACAGCGGCTCTTCTTTCACGGAGGCTTCACGCGACAAAGCACGACAAACAAGCCCACCAGGCAGCTAATCAGCCATCAATTCAGCCTTCAGCCCATAAATTTCCCAGGCCGACGACGCCACGATGTCGATGCTCGCCGCCGCCCACCCCAGCCATCCCCATCCCATGCTCTCCGCCGCCATGCCCTCCGCCATGCCCGCCGCGCCGCACGCCGCCCTCGCGTCTCTCGCCGGGAGCGAGCGCGCCCCCTCCTCGCCGTCGCGGCGAAATTCCCCCACTACTGCCCCAGCCGCGGCCCCGGTCCGCACCGCGTGCCACGAGAGCTACCGCCTCTTCAAGCGCTGTTCCGAGAGCGGGGAGGCCGAGGGGTTCAGCTGCGGGACGGCCGTGGCGGACTACATGCGCTGCGCGCTCAACGGCTGCTAGAGAGAGGCCACGCTGCGGCGAAGGCGCGTCAAGCACGAGCGACGCGAAGCTAAGAGGCCGGAGCGGCCCGGCCCGACGACCACGCTTAATCGCTTCGGGGCGGGCCCTCGAGACCAAGAGAATGTACACTAGTTGATAGACGAAGGAGAGAGAGGCAGGGAGAAGGGAGGCTGATTTTTGCAACCCATAGACGCAATCAAGCAACCACAGCACCCACACGACAGGACGCAGCGGCGACGATAATAGACCGAGTTCGGCGATCGGACGGGAGGGGAGGTCCGAGGCCGGGTCGAAATTGTATTGTAAATACGCGAAGAGTAAATTGTAACATTGGAAGTTGAACTGAAGAGTGCTCCGTCTGTCGATTCTTGATTTCCGGATATGCTTAACAGTTCGGAGGCTTTTCATCCAGTCGTCGGCCATACGGGATATGCCGAGCCGACAAGCTACCGACGCAAGTACCAAAGAACGAATTCATATGATTCTTGGTCTATTTGTCAAGCTTCTTGCAATGTCTTTCTGTCAGCGACAGCCCCGCCTACTTTGAAACAGCATCAGGTAAGAAAGGATGAGAATGGAGCTCTCATTACTTTGCGACACAAGGTATCGTAGATACCGGTGGGCACACCGTCTCCTCTGTCCACTGAGGAGAGAGATCGAAGAGAGGTGGGAGGAGGCGAAGAGGAGCGAGGGAGATGAGGGCCGCGGCCATTGGGTTCTCTCCTTCAGAAACGAGAGTTGGCCAACCTCTTCCCGCCAAATAACAAAAACCCTGTCACTCCTGTCCACTCATTCTTCTTCCCAACTCTGCAACCTGAACAAAACTCCAGCCTGCTTTTGCAAAACTCGATGGGAAAATGCAGGCGCGGCGGCGGCTCCTCCCCTCCTCCACTCATAAAACCCCACCCACCTCGTCAGTCGGGGTTCCAACCGAGCGACAAACACAGCAACGGCACCATGTCGGGCGGCGGCAACCTCGCCAACGTCCACGCCTGCGGCCTCGCCGAAACCGTCCTCTTCTTGCTCGCCATCCTCTTCGGCACCGGCTGCAGCATCTGCTCCAAGACCATGATGGGATTGCACGGGACCAACGGCACCGTCGATAAGCACGGCGAGCCCGTCATCGAGGATTTCACCAAGCCGCTCTTCCAGACGTTCGGGATGTTCGTCGGCATGCTCTTCGGGCTGGTGATGCACTGGATGGTGCTGGCGTTCCACATCCCGTTTCCGGGGTACGATCACGACGAAGGGAAAGAGGAGGGGGCCGCGACGAAGGGGGGAGGAGGGGACGTGGAGATCCCCACCGAACAAACGTCGCTGGTGGCCACGGGGAGGGGGAATCAAAGCAACAATGAGGGGGAGGCCGTAACAGAGCACAGCGAGGCGACGGGGGAGATTCCAATGTGGATGTACTTCTTTCTGGCGATACCGGCCATCTTCGAC
>JALLAP010000911.1:0-12550 GCA_036939355.1 Thalassiosira profunda | reverse complement strand
CACCTCCGTGGTCGCTAAATTCGCGGGTGCGGCTGGAATCGTCGTCGACCCTCCGATCGGACGGTCCCCTCTTTCGTCTCGATGGAAACGATGTGTGGGCGATGCAGGAGGGAGCGGCAGCCAATGGCACGCCCTTCTCGAAACAGATATTGGACCTGCTGGCGCGCTATCCGGTGCGCCGGTTGCTTGTGCGGATAGGGGACGCCGCCTCCTCAACGTCGAGCGGGCTGGACGGTACAATCGAGGAGGAGCGGGGTCCCTCGGGCACGTCGATCGTCGCCTCCTTCGTGCAACCATCGGCTGAACGGCTAGATCGTACTGGCGGCAAGCAATTGAAAGAGCATTATCAGGACGAATATGCATCTCTTCTGCGGTATCTGCTGGACAGGAACCTCTTCCCGCCGTGCGGAGCGCCTTTGGATTCGCTGCGGGTGCGGAAGCACGGGCATTCGACGATTGTGCACGCCCCTCCCAGTGGCGATTCTGTCAATGTCGAGTCTTTTCTGGCAGCCGACGCTGCCATGTTTTGCATCCACGGGCTGCAATCGTTTCTGCTCTCCAAAGAGGAAGGATGGGGGGCCGCTGCGGACAACGGCGCCTGCCATTCCAGCGGCAACTGGGGCCTGTTCAACTCTCTCTTCGCCTCGTCTTCGGGGAAGGCCTTGTCGGAGTTGCTGCTGGGATCCTCATTGGACGCTGCGCCTCGAGAATCGGGTGGAGGAAATGCGAGGAACTCCATCTGGGTGGATTTGCAGGTGTCTCCCTCTTGCTTTGCCACAGATGTGCCCAGCAATGGAGGGGAGTGCACAGTCAAAGCAACTCGAGGGGCATCTTACCGCGTGGCCCTCCCCGCAATCTCAACTCAGGCTGGTGGAAAGACACTCAATCTATCACTTGGAGACCTCCTCCTTGGCCGCCATGCGCTTGGGCACGCGCTCACGTCGAAGGGAGAAGGTCACAAAGCATGGCATCCGTGCCCACTGTCGGATTCGAGCCAAATATCGATGCCCATACCCACAAACTACGCCGCTGCGATGTTCGAAGAGGGCGTCAATGCAATTAGCACCGAGTTTGCGGCATCCCAGAAGGTGATGGCGTTTGATGCACTCGCGTGGGAAGGAGGATATTTGGACCTCGCGGCTCCGTGGGCGAAGTTGCTGTATCGCGCCAGTGAAACTTTCGCAGTCTCGCCTCAACAGTTTGGCATCGCTCGAACGGTACAGCGACCGATGGGAGTTTCCAACAGCGGCAGTTTGGTAACGGTTCTTCGACACGGACACGTTGAAGGTCCAGATGCGATAGAAGTCCAGTCCTTAGATGTGATTCCGGGAACACTGGTCAAGCCGAGGATGCGCACGCTGCGAATGGTGCTCTATGATGGAGGTGGTGCCGGAGAGGGCTCATTCACGCCTCCAGTGAGCGCAGTCGGTGAACCGTTTGCATGCAATGCCTCCGTTCAACGTTGCAAACGCGTCAGTCTGTCAGAGTTGGCAGGCCACGGGCTCACGCTGCATTCGGATGGGACGGTGCTGTTGGAGCGCACCGTGCGCCTGCCGCCCGATTCCTCGCTCTGGATGATTGTGGACTTTGATGAAGCGTATCTGCCCTTCCAGAAATTTCCAGCCGATGCCAACCGCGGGGTCGACGCGTTCCCTTCTCGAGCAACATTTACGCCTGTGGGCAGTGCAGCCGCATCGCTTTACTCGTCATCGGTCCTCCTCCTTCCGCCGGTCCCTGATATGAGCATGCCGTTCAATGTGATATCTCTCTCCTGCACCCTCTGGGCATTCGTCCTTGGATCGCTGCTCAACATCTTGGTGCGACGGGGAACGGAATCGGTCAAGAGGGAGCTCACGGGAGAAAAGGAGAAACGGCCACTCGATCGACTGAAGGATAAACTGAGGGAGAAGGGCAGGCGGTTGAAAGACAAGCTGCGACGGCTGAAGGGTGGCCCAAAAGGGACCGCAGAGACAAAAGAGAAGACCGAGTAGAGTCTCTAGCATTATCCCTTGCTCTTCTGTTGTAGCATTGTGATGTAGAGTTCATTTCCCTCGCTATCCATCGCAGTCTTTTGTGCCGTTTCCAGGAGATGCTCAAGGTACACCGGCCCCTCCTTGATGGCATCCTCATCATCTCGTTCCCTTGGCACAAGGAGCGGAATCCATTCCTCAGGGCCGTTGGAGCGAGCATCCGCAGCCCTTGCAAGTTGGAGCCTAACTCTTTTCTTAGCCAGGACGTAGCTCATACTCAAGTCTTCCATCCCTGCATTACCCCACAAGGAGTGTTCTTCATACATCTCGCATCGGAGCCTTCGTCCTTCCTCAGACCGCAATTCATGGATCAACCAGCTCGTCCTCACAAAGTCGTAAGTGAAGAAATTGTCCTGCTGGACTTCCTGGTAGGTGGGTGATCGCTGCAAATTTGTGCGCACAAGATGGGTCGTCTCGTCGTAGAATTCCCTCTGTCGCCGGGTGCCTGCGGTTTCTGCGATGCCTGCGCTGGCCAAGACAAATCTCGCGACAGTGCTGGCGCTGCTGGCATCGTGGCCATCGGCAAGAGTGAACTTGTTGGTAAAGAAGAGCGAACGCCGGGCAGATTGTGCAGGTAGGGTTGTGTACACCTCCTCCTTCGTTCGAGGGTCGTTGATGGTCGCCTCCTCTGATTCTGTTGCGACCATCTCCATGTGCGCCATCACGTTCAAGGCTTGGTCAGTGGAAACGACGATGCGTCGATGATTGACGAACATTGCCATTTCCACTCTTTCGTTGAAGAGGTTGGTCGGTGACATCTTGGCCAGAATTAGTTCATACTCAGGCATTGTTTCATGCGTTCCGGGAACCGCCACGACGATCCATTCGCCTTGCCGGTTCTTGCCGTTCCACTCGTCCATGGGAATCTTCNGTTCCGGGAACCGCCACGACGATCCATTCGCCTTGCCGGTTCTTGCCGTTCCACTCGTCCATGGGAATCTTCTGAGCCAGCTCACTTTCATAGTGCGTCTGCACTAGTTGGCTCGACGATGACACGAAAGCAATCTTGCAAATTTGCTCCTCCCATCCAGGTCGACTCGAGGGGTCGGACTGTTTATCCATTCGTTTCAGCTCCGGCCGGAGATCAACAGTGTAAAGCACGAATCGGAATGCGTCAGTGATCTCCTTCGTCGTTTCCATCACTTCATCCCAAGGAGAGGGCGAACACATGCCGCCTCCCCAACGACAGCCCGCGGCGCAGGGCAAACTGTGGTACGAGAGGCTGGTCCGGCTCTCTTCGAGAAGGCCTTGGATCGAAGCGTGACCAGGCAAACCTGCCGCAAGACCGTACGGGTATGCCTTCAAGACTTGCCAAGCCAAAGCTGACTTGATCCCTTCTTCAACACTTGCGGTATGCGTCCATCCGAGAAGGTCTCGATTGCGCTCCGTGTCGTAGAGGGTAAGCCCAGGGCTGTTGATAATAGTATCCTCTCCGGTCAGCGAAACAGCCGCACTGTTCTCCACAGGATCAGCTGGAGGCAGGTACTCCTCCATTCTCTCTTTCAAGTCCTTCATGCTCGTGGTAACCTTCGAGCCAATTCTCATCATTGTTGGTCCGTTCAGCTTCGTGGCCGAGCTGCTCTTGAACTGCATGGCCGCCACGATTGCCGACGCGACATCGTACACGTAGGCCGTCTGTTCCAACGCACCTGACGCGGCTCCCTCTCGCCTCGAGAAGATATTGTTAACTTCGTATCTGTCTCGATCGTGATGGTAGCTTGGACCGCCTTCCGCGTTCTTTCCAACTGCGTTGCGGACCGTGCGCTCAGCCATGTCATGCATGAGAGAGCCGGGTCGGGAGAACGGACCGATGATTGTTGGGACGCGCAGTCCTACCGAATGCACTCCGTGGTGGCGGTGGTAGTACGATGCGAGGACCTCCTTCAACAGCGAGGAAGTGCCGTAAACGGACGCAGGGTAGGGATCGGCTCCATACTCCATCGACACTCCAGATCGATCGTTGGCTTCGGTCGAGCTGAGGTACACCAGCTGCGGCTGCTCGCCATTCGGACTCTTGTTGAATCTCGCCAGACTCGATAGGACCTGATCCATTGACAGCAAAGAGTTAAACATGCGCACCATGCTTCGCCTGCCTGTCGGCGCGAAGGGCGACGTTCCTACCGTGTCGCCGTAATCAGTGTACTCTCCTCGTCCGTCTTCCATTCCGGCCAGATGCACGATGTGGGTTGGCTTCAATCTTCTCACCAAATCAAATCCCTCTCCCATGCTCTCGAAGGTCGCCTCCTGTCCCATGTTCGGATGAGGATGGATGCCGAACACTGGCACAATGATTCGCTGAAACACCGGCACGCGACGTTGGATGTACTCGTACCGATGTTCGACGGCATCGAGGCGCTCGTGGCGAGTGTTGGGGTAAGCCGCATCGATGCCCGCGATGGACTGCACGTCGCACTGCTCGTACAGTTGCAGGATCAGCTCCATTCCAATTTGACTCAGAGCGCCAGTGACAACGATTCTGGAACCTCCGTTGACATTTGCCAGCGGCGGGTAGTGTTGGGGATTGAGCTGTGATGCCTCTTGCGCCTGAGGGCCACAGGCCGTTGGTGCCATTTGAGACAAACGACGTCGAACCTTGTTTTCGCTGTGCCCGGATGTGAAGTAGGCATATTTGGGACCCTGCGGTATCACGACATCGTCTCCTGGTGCATGGTTCAGCTCGCGATGGGACGGAAGGTCCAGTGTCAAGCCAGCAGGAGCCGTCGATTCTGCAGCCGCGCCATACTCTTCTGCGACACCAGCAACCAGTGCCGAAGCCGACGCCCCATTGGTCGAAAAGGCAGATGGGGGATTTGTCCTCATTCTCCGCATCTCTGACCGACTTCTCATCTGCGACGCAGCACGCCCTCGTTCCTCCTCAATGGAGATTGGAACGACAGGGGGCTCCTTCAGCGCCACTTTACTCGACAAACTCCCCACAAGTCGTCCTGCACTTTCGCCCAAATTTGGCAGCGAGAGGGACTGAGGCATCGTCATGAGCCAATCTTTGCTGCCACTTGCAGCTTTCTGCGCGTAGTTCTCCAAATAGGCAGCGTCGGATGATTCGATGATCTGCCGCAATTCGGAAAAGTACCCTATACCGACCAATCCGACGGCAAACACTAGCAGCATCATTCGGCGGGTGGCAGTGCCTGAGTATTTCGCTCCGAGGGACCTCGTCGGGACAACGCGACGGCATCCGGCGAAGTCTGAACACACTGGAGATTCAGGTGCACCACTGATTGTTCCAGATCCATCGGGAGATCGACGGTGCTGCAATGTCGGGCGCTGGTTTGGCGGAGACTGCGCATCGTCGCGAGTCTCCCCCGCGCTCCCCGGCGTCCACCGCTTCCAGTCATTGAACACCCCGATGATGCCCTGCTCTTCCAGCTCCCGGTTCACGGTCGTGGGGCTGAGGAGCTCGACCTCGTCCTCCCGCCATAGGTGACTGGACCGCCGCCCGCCCGCCTTCTTCTTGCCGGCGCTATTCTTGCCGCCACTGCTGCGCATTTTGTGCCTGGGGCTCTTCGAGTTGAAGTGAAGGTGGGCAGGGCTGGCCCGGAGGACGCCTCGGGCCTCCCGCCCCCGCCGCCGCGACGAGCGCTTCTCCCGGCCCTCCTCCGCTGCCCGGATGGGTTTGACGGCCGATGCATACTCCGAAACCGCCCACATCGCGCCAAATCCGAGACGGATAGCACCTCCATCCAACGGCCCTTTGCCTGCAACCGGTAACCTGCAACGGCGATGGTGAAGCGTGGGGCGGGCGGAGAGGGCGGCGGGTGTGGTGCACATGCACCGTGCGTCACCGAAGCGCCACTGATTTGCAACGTCGAGAATGGCGCAATAAAGTTACTAGTTCCATCGTATGATCCTACGGGAGAAAGTTGCGAAGAAGAAGTTTCTGATTTGAGGAACCCTGGGTCTGGCCAGGGAACAAAGCTGGGCAGTGGGCTTGGAGATCCTACATTGGCACCACCATAGAGTAAACTCTAACATTCTATTCGATCTACTATCACGTTGCAGCGATCTGTTTTATCTGCATCGATGCACTCCATCTACGTTTTCATCGAACACCAGACGACCCGCTGGGGTGATCTGGAATGAATGCTCCTGACGCTCACAAACTCCATCTCGTCATCCGTCTCCAGGCGTTTGCGTGGCTTTGGGCTCCTCAAGAGAGGACTTTTCATCAATCTTGGAGTATTCACGGACCGTCTGAGATATGGACTCTTTGCAATACCGGACTTCTCGATTGCATCCTCGTCCAACTGTTGAAGAGCATCCGTGGCATCGATCGTCTCTGTCTTCTTTGCGCCCGACCAAATCACAAGGAAACTGCCCACCATCACAACTGCATCGCCCGCCTTTTACAATTGCGAAGCAGAGAATTAGATGAGACAACGACAGAAAGCTACGACGACAACTTGTTGTCGTGTTGCATGCTGGACTCACCCACGTGGCCCAACCTGGCAGAGTGTCTACACCAACTGCAACTCCAATGAATGTTGCAACTGTATCAATAAATATGAACTCGTCAGCTCAGCTTTACGAAATGTGCTCGCACCAAAAGCCTACTCACGAACAGGTTCTAGTAGCATCACCATGCTCACGACTACTGCGTCGAAGTATTTGAGGATAGCAATGTACCCCATCGTCCCTTGTTGGAGGCAAAGAAACAGAGAGTATCAAGGTGAGACACCACTAGTGCATCCACCATCTTTGACGGACAATCTTACCAACGCCATTGCATACAATTGCCACGTATAGCTCCAATAACAGCCGGTCAGCTTGACGATTGACCCAGCCAAAGATTCCAACAACTGGATCAAAGGATACTTCCCACGAATGTAGACGAGCAAGAAGGCGGACGAGAGCGTGAAGATCATGAACATAAATAACACAAGGTCAACCTGTGGTCGGAGTCTTTTGGCCACGGTTAGATAGATGGCCGTGGTCACACTGGCTGCAAATGCCAGGACGTTACCAGTCATCTCGCGCTGGCTCATGTCATTCTCATCTGCAATCTCACGCTGCAGTGCCCCTTCACTGCCATTTGCATCATCAGTGGCGCCGCCAGCAGCAGCGCAGATCAGAGCGCCAGCAAAGCCTAAATGCAAGTGTTGTTCTGTGAGGAGCGACCAATGCATCCAATGTACAGAATGAATGGCTTGCACTAACCAATTAGGGCTCCCAGTCCTTCATAGAACAGCACTGGCTGGCCAAGGCAGAGTTTGGTCGCAATCATGATCAAGGATGCCTGAAAAGACGGAGCGGTGAGTACCGCATACTCTCACAATTGCGCAGTAGGATACCAGAGCTTACCATGTTGGAAAGAACTAAGAGTAGAAACAAAGATAGTGAGTTAGACTTGAAGAACTTGCTGGTGCTTTGATGCAAGTAGGAAACAAGGTGGTACTCACTGAATGCGTTCACAAGAGACGTCATCTCTAATGAGACTGCAAAAGTAGCGTTCATCGTCCCATACGCCTATCAAAACGTGTCTGATAAGCTCGCGTGGAATCGAACTACTGTTGATCTCAGGGCATCCGACTTACCACCGCGGCAAATGGCATCTCAACCCACAGCTGCTTCCACGTGAATCTGGCTAGCTCTTTTCCATTCAACTTCTTTGCCGCCAGCCACAGAAACAGGAGGCTAGTGCAGTTGAGCCGCCAGAAGATTTTCATTTCCGGGGTGACACCTCCCTGTTGGAGGTCGAGTGCGGCTCCTATACTCGACAGCGCCAACAGCCCTGCTACCAATATGACGTAACCGATTATTGGCACTTTGCGATCGACCACCACATCCAAGTGAACCGCCTCCTCCCTGTGAAAACCACATCCGTCTTGGTTGGGAACAGACATCTCCGCAATCGACACGCGCATATCGACATGTTGCACGTCAGTAGGCAAGTGGTCCAATGCATGCTCCACTAGGTCAACGACGGTCTCTGCCGCAGTAGGGACAGAGTCTCGGATAAAGGAGCCCACGATGCGATCTTTTCCCGCAATATCAGCAGATTGGGTTGGTTGTTCCTGATGCATCTCCGGAAGCGCCAAGACGAATTTGCCTCCCGTTTCTGCGCTGACCCCATTGGATGGACCTTCACCCAAGCTATCAGGTTGTTTTGCATTGTTAGGCACTGATAGTAGAAAGGCTTCACGCGATATGGTGGTCACGCCAGTGTCACCGGGATGATGCAGGAACGATCGATTATGGCTGGATGACAGTGCGTCGGTGGCGCCGATGACAATCGCCTCCTTATCCTCTCTGGCGTGATGAACTTCCGACAGAGTCTGGACGAACGGATCGGCCGATAGCGTGCATTTGGCTATGGCATCGTCGGCCCCAGCGGTAGTAGCGCCATGCAATAGAGGCTTATCCTCTCCTGATTGTCGCACCTCAACTCCTTTCTCTTCGTCCTCGCCATCAGTAGCGGCATCCAGGGTTTGGTGCACATGATGTGGTGCTTCATCGTGAAGGAGGCCCACAAATTCATCCTCCGTGATTCCAGCGACCAAATGGCTTGCAATTGTCAGGTCAACGACTCCCTCGATGCACGGCTCTTCGGTCTGCTGATGGACATCGCCCTCTGCCAATTGCTCGATGACTCCCGGGGACGCCTCGAGGACGAACTGCGTCCCGTCGCCCGCTAAGACGCCGCCCGCCGCCGCGGACGCGGGCAGTGACAAAGTTGCCTGTCGGAGAAGTTTAGCAAACGATGAGACACCGCATCGTCGACAATTGCAATGCACCTCCGAGCCATCAGCCATCAACTCACGATTTCCACATCATGGTGCCGCTGGACATCAGCAGAGTCGGTATCCTCGCCGACGGACGGTTTCATTGTCACAAGGAGGGGTGAATCTACCAACGCTTCTGGAGCATTCAGAGGAGGCCGCCCCCTCCACCTCATCAGCCAACACCCCTTTTGCTTTGGATAGAGAGAGAGCGAGGTCGGTTAGGGCTCTCGCTCGCCAAGCGGCTCATCTCGCTCGCTCAGCTCTCGAGTTTGACGCCCTCTATGTAGACTTCTGCGTAGGAACTGGTATCTATTATTGAAAAGCGGCTGGGGTGGCGAGCGAGGAAGTTGAAGCCGGCGCGCCTGTGGTATCCTGCGCTCCCCTAGCCTACATCAACCATGCGCGCCGCCACACTCGTCCTCCTCCTCGGCGCGGCATGCCGCCCAATTGCGGCGTTCCTCCCCTCGCCATCCGCGGCCACCGTTCGCGACGGCGTTGCCATCGGCCTCCGCGCTGCGAGGGCGGACGACGACGCGGGTGGTGATGGCATCGCTTCTCTTCCGACGAGGAGGTGCTTCGCGGAGGAGCTGTTGAAGGGTTCAATTGCAATTGCCTCGCTGGTGCCATTGGCTTCTTCGCCGGCGTATGCGAGTGGAGGCGCCACTGCAGGTGGAGCGTATCTCCTTTCAGGTAGGTGGTTGCAACTCTGGCCGATTCGATATTAGGCAGTGACATGTGATATGCTCATTTTGCAATCGATCATCTCCTTGCCTTCAACAGCAAAGCAGCGCTACAACAAGCGTGTCACGGCAGGCATCAAAGCGTTTCTTACGCTGGATGAAAGGGATCTGAGTCAAGTCAACGCATTCTTCGACTCGACGGAAGAAGGGGGATGGGAGGATCTGAGCGCTGCAGGATGTGAGTAGGATCATTTCATTGCCGCGTTGGATTCATCTTCTGTTATCTCACTTGCAATCAAACTGCGGACAGACCTTCTTGCAAACGCATTTCGGACGAGCTCGACAAAGGCGCCCGATTCCCTGCCCGCCGTGAAGAAATGGAAGGCATTCGCGAAGGACATCGAGCTGCTGAAGCGGGCGCTAGCGAAGAAGGACGGCGAGAAGGTGCTGGCCTCGTATAAAACCGCGGAGGAGAAGTTGGATGCGTACTTGGCCGAGGTGGAATAGCCGTCGGGGGTGGAGCTGAAGCAGATGTAAATGGGATATTATTAGAAGAGAGCACGGCCAAGCTATGGACCCTTCCAATCCGTAGCAAATGCAAAGGCAAAACTAACAGCTTCCAGTGAAATCCACCGGTTGGAAAAGTGCTAATTTGAGGGGTTGGGGCGAGCGAGAAGGGAGAAGAAGCTCTGGCTATGCCTACTGCTATAGCTAATGCAAATGGAAGAAAGGTCTGCGATGTGGGGGATGTCCTAAGTTGCTCGATGTGGTCTGGCGAACCTAGCGTATAGTAATGGAAACCGCCAGGAAGAGACAGAACCCCTGAACCACGGGTGCCCTGAAGAGCGTGGCATGGAATGGTTCACTCCCCTCCCCCCGCATCTGAAATTTATTTCCTTGGATGAAGTGATTTTCCCAAGAGTTGATTTAGCAGTTACAGTGGAAGAAGCCCTAACCCTCTCCCCTATCAGAACTGCAGTAAATAATGTCCCCTCTCGTATCACTCAATGAACTTGAATGTATCTTATGAACAGACCTAGATGATGTAACGTCAATAGCCGCCAAACCTAAACGCCGAGGCAGGTCCTCTACTTGCCTCCAACAACACAACCGCACAACAAAGGGGGCATACTAACACGCCCCCCTTCACACTTCCTTGGCCAACTTGCCGCTTGCCCTCTTCGAATTCCTCTTCTTCACCAGGCTCTCCTGATCGGCCTTGCGCATCCCCTCCCGGTACGCCATCTCGGCCTCGTGTCCGGCCTTGGCCTGGTACCATCCCCCCTCCGTCCGCTCAAACCTCTCATCGAGGTCGGGAAACCACCGGTAGAACTTGCGCTTGACGCTCTCCGGCTTGACGGAGGCGGCCTTGTCGGACGCGGCGGAGGTGCGGTTGCGCAGACACTTGAGGGATCCGTAGACGCGCATCAGGCGCTTCATCTCGTCGAAGGGGACGGAGGTGTCGCGGCGGGGATCGCGGGACTTGCCCTTGAGTGCGTGCTTGGGAGCGGAACGGGCGGCCTTCTTGGCGGGGGCGGCCTTCTTGGAGGGGGGTGCACCGGAGGCGCCGGGGAGGGGCGGCATGGGCTCGGACAAATTCATGGGATCGCCGTCGGGGGCGGGGCTGGCGCTGCGCGAGGTGCGGCCGAGGGCGCAGAGCGACATGGCCGCGTGGACGTGGGGCTCCTCCATCTTCGCGTCGGGGGCGGGGGGCTCGGCCGGGACGGCCGCGGGGGGTGCTTCGGACGCCATGTTGATGTTCTTCGTTCACGGTTGCTTTGTGTCAGAAGTCAGAAGTGCGTGGCCTTTGTGTCTCGACACAAAGGCCCTGAAAAAGAACCCAACGGTTGGACTCTAGGACGCTCGTCCTCACCCTACGTCGGAATCAATAGAGACGACAAATTGAAACCCGGCCGGCCGGGCCGGCCGGCGTTGACCACGCGTCCCTCTCGCTCTCGCCTCGCTCGCTCGAGATTTCCACCTCAAACTCAAACCAGCCCCTTGCTCCGTGAGCCGTGGCGTAGACGACCCCACCACGACAGCCCAGCCTCGTGGGCGCCAGCGCCAGTACCCTGCTTGCCGCGGATAGCTGCGGTTCAGGCCGCATTGCAAATTGCAGCACATTACCCTTTTAGGTACATGCACCAACTTGCAACGACGGTGCACCACAACAGATAAACGAGGATAGGCAGGTGCACTAGCGCAACGCGACGATGACCAACGACGAGGAATGCCTCCGCCGGTTCGGCGCGCACTGCCGCGCCTTTTACGATTCCAGCCTCATTTTATATCCCTCCAGCTCGTCGCTGGCGTCGATGCACGAGGAGAAGAAGTCGGAGGATAGTCCTGCCAATGAAGCGAAGCGGAGGGGCTCCGAGGGGAAGGTTGTTCTGGAGGCGCTCGATCGCATAGCGGCCATGCGTTCGATATCAGAAAGTATGGGACAAAGGCAGGATGAGAAGGTTGCCGGTGCATTGCAAAACTCAATTGACAACTTGCGACAAGAGCACGCGTCGATTGCAAAAGGCCACGCTGGCATACTCGCAGAATGTGGGCTGCTAGATATTGATCGGCTTCTGAAAGAAGACGACAATCTGCTACAATACATCCAAATGCGCGATACAACGCGGCAGCGATCCCACAAAAGCTCAATGCTGCATCGGCAGAGCTCCTTCTTCGACATCCTCTCCGAAGCGGCCGCATCTGGCTGGCATTCATAAAATGCTTGACCTGCAATTGAACCCGCAACCCGAAAGCAAAATGAGCTCGAGAGATCTGGATCCAAACTATGTCGTTCGGTGGAAGTTTCGCGGGTCCGTGTTGACCGAGGCCTGCCAATCGTGCCATCACGAGAGCGACGCGGACGAATTGGCATATGCGCGAGAGGCAATACAAACTCTGTTTTCCTTCCTCGTATGGATCAAGGACATCGACGTGGAGGGAGGTGGACCGGTCGCTCCAACGGAAGAAAATAGCTTTGGCGCGGAGGAAACCTCAGAGCCAGTACTGTCGTTCGAAGTGAACAAGCATCTCAGCAACGCCAACCTGCGACGCATCCTTGCAGTGCTTCCCGATCCGAAGCGGCTGGATGCCCGAGCCA
>JALLAP010000910.1:0-19626 GCA_036939355.1 Thalassiosira profunda | reverse complement strand
TCGTCGAAGAACTTGCGAATCTGCCACCGCGGATCGCTGTGGTAAAAGCTCTCCAACCACTCCCTCTCCGGCGTCTTGCTCGCGATGCTCAGCGCCTTCCGCAGCGTATGTTTTTGGTGCATCGCGTTGATCTTCATGACCGTGGGGCGATACCGCCGCGACGGACGACGAGCCTCGTTCTTTTGGCGTTCCAATTCCTCGAACTCGGAGAGGCGGGCGTCCGGATCCATTCGGAGGAATTCGTGATCGTATTGATCGGACTTTTGACCGAGGGTGTTCTTCCGGAAGCGCGTGGTGTGCAGGTCGATGAGCCGGGCGATTTTTCCTTTTTTGCTCGCGTCGAGTCCGTCCTGGCTGGAGGCGAGGCGGTCGTGGAAGGCGTTGAGGCCCTCCAAGTGTTGCAGCTCGTTCTCCTCCTGGTTGAGGAGGCTCTTGTCGATGTCCTGCACCATGCCTCTTTGCCGGCGCCGTCGGGGAAGATTGGTAGCTGGCTCATCCTTTTGCGTCGTATCGTCGCCCAGCTGCATTCGGAGCAAGGAAGGAGCGGCGCCGAGAGGCGCGGAAATCGCATCGGAGCTGCGCAGGCTGTCGTCAACCAAACTGCGCAGGCTGTGATCCGTCAAAGTGCGCAGGCTCAAGTCGACGTCGTTGAAGCTGAGGGTCAGCGAGGCGGTCTCGTCGGACGCCGGAAGGCGAGGCTCCGCGCCGTCGTCGTTCTTGACGGCCATATTGGAAGCGGCGACGAGCGACCGGGCCGACCGGTTCGCGGTCCGGCTCGTGGCGTCGAGGCCCGGGGCGCCCTGGGGCGACTGGGACCGCGGCCGGTCGGCGCTCTCGCGGTTTGCAAATGGATTCTGCATCGTATCGTCGCGATTTGCAAATGAAAATGCCTCTCGCCACATCACCTTCGATTTATGCACCGTTGAGATAGAGACGAAGCAAACATGTGTATGTGATTACTCTGCGTGAGTGATGAACCGGCCCACCACACCTCGCGGGGACAAACTGCTGCGCCCGAGCGAGCGCCGACAAAAGTTGGGCGGGCGGCGCGGGGTCTTGCTCGTCCAAGATCCAAGACGCCAAGAAGATGGGCCCTACGTACGTAGGAATAGTTATTTAGTAGATTCAAGTGACATGCGACAGTTTGGTGCCGGGTCAAGTCTGAGGGCCGAGCGTAGGGCCCCCGCCAGGCTTTCCTCAAACCTGGGCCCTTGCTAGTCACGTGAATAAATTGGGGCCACCGCGCTGGCTCCTCTCTTTTCTCTTTTTTTTGCCGAGAAGAAGCGCCGGCGAGGCAATCTATCGCCTCGCTTCACCTCTGCGCAAGCAAACCAACGCAATCCAAGGGCGGCACGACCCCAAGTGTGGTTAGTACTTCTGCAGGAAGAGGCGGCAAGGCCGCTTTCTATTGGCGAGGCCGCCTGTCGCCTCTGTGGGCGGCCGCGGAGCGCCCCATCCACTCCATCGCGAGGGCGCACACATCACGTGTCAGTGATTGGGAAGGCGGCTGCTGGCGGCCATCCGGCTCGAGAACGATGGCTCCACGAACTCCTTCGTCCGCCCCGTTCCTCTCAACTTGGTGATGGCAGTGAAGAGAGTTGTTTTGGTCCATTTCCCGGACTCATTCGGTGGCTCCCCAAACGATTCGTTGCCCTCGGGGGTGACTATGCGCTCTGACCGCCTCGGTTTCTTCGCCGCACGTGGCGTTTCTACCGCATTCTCTCCATCTCGATCCGGGGCGGCCGGCGTCGTCCCCCCTCCGGTATCCCGGCCGTATCGTTTCACTTGCCACAGCGATTCCGACCCGTGATATTTTCCGGGGTGCACCCCACGTTTGGCGTCCACCTTGCGCTGCGCGGCCGTCGACTTGTCGTAACACGAGAGAAGGTAGGGGACCGGGCTGAGGGCCGCCGTCTGCTGGCGTCCTGCCTTGTGCACCTGCTGCAACACATCGGCCACCAATTGCATATCAGCGGCGCACTTCTCAGGGAGGTCGTCGTCGTATTTGGTGGAGATGTCCTCCAGCGCGCGCGCGGCGGCGTCGACGACGGCGAAGGTGTCGAGGAGGCGCCGGGACTTCTTGTTGTCATCGGGGTTCTTGACGTGATACCCCGCGGAGGGCATCGCCCTCGTGGCAGCAGCTCCCGTCATGGTTCCGCTCCGCCACAGGGCCGCCGCTCCATAAAAAATATGAGCCGGCCATCGAGGCGGCCGTGAACGCCAACGGCATGACCGTTGGCGCGCAATTCAAACCGCCGCGTTTGAATCTGCGCGCCAAATACGTTGGAGGGAGGTCAGGGCCTCGCGATGACGCTGCCCATCACATATCGTGGGGAGATCGTCAGCGGCGTCGCCCAACGCCCTCCCCGACCCCTAATCGGCGCGTGCGCCCCTCGGCGGGGTCGCCGCCGAGGTGGTCCTGCGATATTATGGCCTATGGTGGGGCGGCGACGTCGCTAGCTAGGTTAGAGTGGCGGCTACCGGAGGGCTGGACATGTCGGATTTTGTTTCCCCGTCTCTTTTTTTCGAGAGGGTCTGGCTCCAATTTGAGCGTGGCTCCGATTTATTCACGTGACTAGCTTGCGCGGCCGCTCTCGCCTCTTATCCGTACCATATTGAGGCGTCGAGCACCCTCTCTAGTGAAGTTTGGCTCAAAGGCGGCTATTCTTTATTGTGCCCGATCAGTCATCAGCATGTCAGAATCGGGCGCAGCCGCGGCCGCCCGAGGCCGAGGCGATGTGGAGGACGAGTGCCCGATCTGCCAGGAGCCACTGCCGCCCTTTTGGGACATTGAGCGTCGGATGTGGACAGCCTGCTGTGGCAATGCGGTGTGCAAAAACTGCAGTCACAAGCAGGGCGAATATGTGGCCAGGGCACGGGACAGCGGATCGTATGGCAGGCAGGAAGAGCAACTCGACACGACTTGCCTGCTTTGCCGAACCCCAAAACCCACAAGTGATGATGAACTATGGAGGGTGATGTTGGCCAGGTTTGAGAAGGGCGAGCTGCCACTCACATTGTATTGGATGTTAGGGAGGCACTTCGTTGATGGGGATGGAGGAGTGGATATGAACGTGGGAAGGGGTATCGAAATATTGCGGCTTGGCGCTGAAATGGGAGATCCAATTTGCCAGTACGAGGTTGGGCTGAAGTATCGATATGGATTGGATGGTTTGCCAAATTTGACAACTGAAGCAAAGCGATGGCTACTGGCCGCGACTGAAGAGGGTCACGCAAAGGCTGAATGCAATCTTGCGTTGATGTTGAGAGAGGAAGGCAACGATACTGAATACCTGCAACACATGAGAGGATCGGCATCGAAAGGCTACGATCCTCCATGCTACAATCTGGGCGTAGATTACTACGAAGGCAAACATGGACTCCGAAGATCCTCAGAAGAGGCAATTCGCGTATTGACACCAGCCGCGGAGAGAGGAGATGCGGCGTCTATGGGCTTGCTGGGGCGCTTTATGTGCTGTCCAGAACCAGACATGATGATCGTAAGCAAACCCAATTTCACGAAGGGAGTGCACTGGGTTCGTCGGGCAGCTGAGAAGGAAGATCAGGATTCCATATCAAACTTGAGACAAATTGAGGAGGTGGCAAGCAGCATGTGCTTCAGATGCAACAAGGAAGCGCCTCCTGAGAAAGCATTACTGCGATGCTCGAGGTGCCGCGCAGCGTGGTATTGCAGCAAGGACTGCCAGAGACGGCACTGGAAGGTGGTGGCGGGGCACAAGCAGGTTTGCATCAAATGGGAATAGCTGAGGAGCAAAATGAGCTGAGACGAAAGCTTGTGTAGATATATATGCCTTAGTCCTTGAATGGATTTGATGCAAGCTCGTCCAAGCAGGTCCGGAGCAAAAGGATTGCATCGTCACCGTAGCCAATACGACCCGTGCCGAAGGCGCCATCCTCCTCACCAGCATCATTGTTGCTGCTCGAATGACGCAAGTACGAATCGCTCTTGACAACCGACGGAAAGTCACGCAGCATTGTGTGAACCGCCGCCATTTTCGCCGCTGCAAAGGGCGCGGAGATGCCTTCTGGGGCGGCGTCTCGTTTTGTCGCCATCTTCCGACAGGCGGACGTGGGCATGCACAACATCGACTCCTCCTCGATTGTGGAATGCGATACGCAAGACTTCAGTGCGTAAGATCCTTCCTCGCAAGAGAACTGCTCCAGCTGCTGTGCCACAGCAAGTACGTCCAAAGCAGTGTCCGGCGTGACAAGATCACTCGAAGTTGACGCCACTGTCATGTGTGATTTGTAGGAGTACACACCGACCGGTTCGCAATGCATTGCCAGGTCATCATCATTCAGATCTTTCTTTGCATTATCGAGACATTGACGTTGGACGGGGCACTCGATCTGATCGCATGGATTGATCGTTCCTCCGCAACAATGAGGGCAGAGGCAAAGGCTCTTCGTCGAGTGGGGCGACATTTGCGCGAGCAGCCGCATTTCGCATTCCAGCAACAGCGACGGGCACAGGTACTCTTCGGCCATCAATGCCATCTCCAGCAGTTGGTCGCATTGTTTGAGCGGCGACTTCATCAGTCCGAGCGCAATGGATCCGTGGTAGCAGTGACACAAAAGCATCTTTGCGACCAACAGAGGGAGGTCCACGTGTATCGATGACAGAAACGGAGATTCCTCTTCGCCATTGTCTGTAAACCGGATTTGCGCCGCGAGCTTGCCACTTCTGGCGGAGACGATGGATTTGTGGGCCAGCAGCTGTTTGCCCTCGGCGACGAGATAGAATTCATCCTCTGCAAGATCGTGATTGAGATTTTCGTGTGTGCTCGTATCCCGGAGTGCCGAGCAGATCGCATTGGGTTGGGAGTGCGAGGCAAACCACGGCAGATTTGCTAGCACATGGCTCCAGTCCAAAAAGTTCGCCGCCGCATCACTGTAAGGCACTTTCTCCCCAGCTACATTCTGTGTGGCTTTGTTTGGAATGATGAACTGCGGAAACGATGCCACCAGGTGGACGTCCAGTGAATTGTCTTTCGCCGATGGTTGAGGCGCCAAGCGTGTTGACGAGAGGCATTTCTCCAACCAGTGCATTGCATTCTGAGACAGTTTGCGAGGCGATGAGGCGGCCGAGAGATTTGAGCGCCCTCGCCTGTACAAGAGGATGGCGCATCTTCCGTAATCGTCCGCTGATATCGAACTGTCATCCCAGAGCAAGAACAAAGCAGTCACGAGAGCTGCGTCGACTGACAAATGCACGACATCTGCAGGAATAGATGTGAGCTTCGAAAGGTTGCGCTCGAACAGAGAACACGTGTTGATATGTACGCACCATCCTCTTTTTCTTCGAGCAGTCGAAAGTAGGACTCCGGTTGCGATCGCAGGAGCGGGTCGTTTCTCCGCTGCGTCTTCAACTCCAACAAAGCGTTCGAGTAGGTATCTATCATGCATCGGAGAGCCTTTGCGTCTCTAGCTCGAACTGCGGCCACCAGCGGCGTATCCTCCTGGGAAGCCTTTCTCTTCAGATAGCTCGGCAGATGCGTGTGCTGTTTTCCACCCAAGAGCGCAGAAACGGAGAGATGCGGATTGGCGCCTCCCTGCTCAATCAACAAACGGATTATCTCGTAGGCACTTTCCGAGCCGTCGTCATCACTGTCAGCCAGTCGATAGATTACCTCCAAAAGCGCGCGGTTCGCCTGCAATGAAGCCCAGTGGCATTAGTGCTAATGCGTTGATCAAACATGAGTACCAAGAGCACGTACCTCGTTGTCACTTTTCCCGCCCATTTCCGGACCCGATGCGTCGTATGCGACCCCCAGCAGAAGGTTCACCATATCAACAGAGCCGTTGGATGCCGCCACGACCAACGGGCAGCCAGCAAACCAGGACGAATAATCCAGGCCAAGGCGAGCTGTCAGCAGATGCAGGACAATCTCAGTGCTGGGCCCAACGGACAAAAAGAGAGGTGAAGAGGCAGAGTGAGATTGAACATGAGAGGCGCTCAAGTTGCAACGAAACGCCAAGAAAAAGAACTCACGCATCCGCTGCCACAGCAGCAAGGAACGGTGTGTGCCCATCGCCGTCGTTGGCATCCAGGGCCTTTGATATTTTCACGCCCGGGGCGTCCTTTTGGTCAAGCAAACGCTCCACCAGCCTCAGGTCTCCCCGGGAGCACGCAAGGTGAAGGATGTTCTGGCCTCGACGATTGGTCAACAAGAGCGCTCTCTTATGCATCGCCGGCGGAGTGTATCGAAAGAGTGCGTCGATTGCCTCGACGCAAACCGGTGCGTTGCAATCCAGATCGTCCTCCTCGAGGTCATCGACGCTCGATCTCCCCAGACAACAAAAGTGAAATGCAGTATTGCCTCCTTTCCTCTCCCGGCGATCAAGCTTTGGGGAAGCAACGCAAAGCAGCGCCTGGATGCAGGCGCTATGTCCGAGCTCGCATGCCAGCATGAGAGGCGTCCGGCCAAACTCGTCCTCTTCCTCGCCCTTGCCGCTGAACTTCGAGCCAGTGGTCGACGTATCGGCGCACAGAATGCGAACGGCCCAGGGAAGATTCCGGTAGATGGCGAGCTGGAGCGGGGTCAGCGAGGCCGTGTCCGCCGAGAGGAGATCCGCAGCATCATCCATCAGAGCTTCTTTGCATTGATCGTTGGCCCCAAGCTTGCGCAGATCGGACAATCCAACCCTCTGCCTCTTCCACCTGGTCACATCTGCGTCCTGGATTGACAAGAGCCTGCTTAGCACAACTTCGGCGTCCGATTGCTCGTTCACACCATTGAAACTCTGCAACGGAGCCCCAGCGTCGCAGCCGAATGCAATGTTGTAAACGGCGCAGTGGAGCGGATGTGGGGATTGCACGCACACCATCTCCAACTCCAGAATGGATTGCGATACCGTCGATGTTGACCCCTGCCCGGACTTTGCGGTGAGCACCTCGTCAAAGGGCGTGTTCGGAGAGGCCAACGGCACGGGCTGCACCGGTTTGTAGCTCAGACTTTCCTCAGACGACGAGGACGAAAAAAGGGACGAATCCGTGTCCGAGGATGCATTCTCGCAGAGCGAAGCGCAATTATCCGACTCTTCATCGTCCCGCCGCCCCTCCTTCTTGTTCTTCGCCTCATCGCGCTGCCTCCGCCTCGTTTTCATGACCTCCCACAGCCGTTCCCTCATTTTCGATACCTCCGCTCCGCTCCATTTGGACCTCGTGTTGGGCAGTGTCAGTGGCAGGGGTTCGTGCTGAGAAGAATGCAAATCATTCGTGGCTGATGCCCGGCCATTATCCTCTTCCCCTGGCAAAACGTTTTGTTCTCCCATCGAGCTTTCCACCTCTTCATCCCTTTCGTGCAACGATCTCGGTGTGAGCGCCGTCAACCGCACCCCCGGCGATTGCTCCTTCTCTAATTGCTGCTGCCTCTGCAATAATTCTTGGCGTTCCATTTCAAGAGAGAGCTTGTCCGCCAAGCACTCCTCGTCCCACGGGGTATCGGCATCCCCGCCATCTTTTGCAGAAGAGGAATCAGCACGGGCAGATAGAGATGGGAAACTGCCCTCGGTCAGATCCAGACCCCGTTCGGTTTTGGCATCGCCGTCCGCTGCGGCAGAAGTTGCATGCGATAGATCCCTCCCAAGTGGACCGGGATTATTTCGCCTCTTCCCCTTGTGCTTCCGCTGACGATCTGGTGCTCTTCTTCTCCCCTCAAAACCATTCCCCCCGCCGGTTGGTGCAGGTTGCCTGCCAGTGGAGAGTGCAGGATTCGCGAATTCATCGTGAGGATACAGCGACCTCCCACCGGCGTCGACCCCCTCATCCATCATTGCTTCACCATCGCCATGGTTTTGTTTGGGCCCTTGTCCTCTCCGCTGCGGCCTCTGCTTCTGCTGATGAGGTGGGTGACGCCTCCCCTGCTCCTCGCTCGACGCCAACATTCCATCTGCATCGTTGCAGTTGCTCCCCACCGCGCGTCGCGTCCGCCGCCCACGCCGCCGCCGCCCATCGTCCGACGGCGTTGTAGAGGCGGGCGCCCCCGCGCGGGAGGAGGCGGCCGAGGGGACGAACGGCGAGGCGTCGGGGTTCATCGTTCCTCAGGCTCCCAGCCAGGTGTGCTGTGTGCTGTGTAGGAGGGTGTTATGTTGAATACCTGTGAATACGTACATCCCGAAAGTTACGTAGGTAGATGGTTAGCAGGGAGCGAGCAAATGCCCGGGCCCCTTTGGACAGTTCTGCCTTCATTTCGGACCAGCTATGCCTCTCTATTTCAACTGATTTGCTTTCGTCGAAGTAGTATGCATTGACGCGCTCTGACAAGGGCGCTCCTCACGAGAGCAATGTGTGGCCACTTATTTCCATTTGATGCAATACTGCTTGTGCCCCGCCTTCCAGTGCTCTACCTGGCAGTCCTTGCTGCAATACCACGCCGCGCGGCACCTCGAGCATCGCAGGAATGCTTTCTCCGGAGGTGCTCTCTGGGCGCACCTGAAGCAGATGGTACTCGCACCCTCCTCCAACGTTTTCAACTGTGAGATAGCGGTTTCATCTCCAGTCGCAGCACCCCGCCGAGCCCACTGCATTCCTTTCGTGAAATTGGGGTTGCCTGGTGCCATCTGGTTTGGATTTGGACAGCACATAAAACGTCCCAACAGCCCCATTGACCTCGCACAACCCCTCTCTGCGGCTGGCGTCAACGCGCGGATCGCCTCTTCAGTTGATTTTCGGGCACCGTGAATGCCTTTGTAGTGAGCCACCCCCAGGTTGTAACACGACGCGTCATGCCCTTTTGCTGCTGAACCCCTCATGTATCGCAGATATTCAGTATCATTCCCCTCTTTTGCCAACAATATTGCAAGATTGTGTTCGGCAACTGCGTGGCCCTGTTCAGCTGCGGCCGACAACCACCGCTTTGCTTCTGTTGCCGACTTTGGCAAACCATCTAAGCCATCGTAATATCTGCTGCCAATATTGTATTGGCAATTGGGGTCTCCCCTTTCTGCTCCCAGCTTCCATATTTCCACGCCCCTTTGCACATTTCTCTCGACCCCCCTTCGCCCCTTCACGAGCTGATAACCTAAGCTGGGATACATATGCAGTGGCAGCTCGCCCTTTTGCGCCTTCTCAAATTTTTCCAACACGATCTTCCCTATATTCTCAATCGTAGGTTTTTCGGCCCGGCAGATTGGGCATGTGCTGCGGAGCTGTTCTTCCTGTCTGCCATACGAACCTTCCACATTTGCTCTCCTCAGGTATGCACCCTGATTGTCGTAGCAGTTTGTACATATGGCGTTGCCGCAACAGACGAGTACTGTCCGATGCCCCATAACCCAGAAGGGCGGCAGGGGTTCGAGGCAGACTGGACAGTCGTCCCCAGCATCGTCGCCTCTGATGACGGCTGCGTCTGGTTCTGACATTATGCCGTGATGGTGCACCTCAGACGGTGCACACGTGGCCCTTTGGCAGCCTCAAACGCACGACTGCTTGTGCCCACCCTCTGCTGCCTTCCAGTGCCGCACCTGGCAGTCCTTGCTGCAATACCAAGCCGCGCGGCACCTCGAGCATCGCAGTAATGCTGTCTCCGGAGGTGCTTCCTTCTCGCATCTGAAGCACCAGCTGCTCACCTTCTCCTCAATCCCTTTCAAGTGAGAGATTGCGGTTGTTTCCCCAGTCTCCGCCGCTCGGCGATACCAATGCATTCCCTTCATGAAACTGGGATTGTCTTGGGGCAAAGGCTGTGGCAGCTGTGGATCTGGTTGGCACATGGCGAATCCCAGCAATTCCATTGATTTCGCATGCCCCCTCTCGGCAGCTGGGGTCGCCCAGTGAATTGCCTCTTCTGTTGATTTATGGACACCGAAAAGGCCATTGTAGTGAGCTGCACCCAGACTGCAGCAAGCTGTATCACACCCTTTTGATGCCGAACTCCTCAGGAGTCGGAAGAACTCCTCACCATTGCCCTCGTCTTTCGCCATTATTGCAAGATTGTACTCGGCAACGGCGTGGCCCTGTTCCGTTGCGG
The DNA here is from genome assembly GCA_036939355.1 of Thalassiosira profunda. Lineage (NCBI taxonomy): Eukaryota > Bacillariophyta > Thalassiosirophyceae > Thalassiosirales > Thalassiosiraceae > Thalassiosira > Thalassiosira profunda. The sequence goes on along the minus strand of JALLAP010000910.1, from coordinate 9,637 downwards.
CGAGATACCACTTCTTTGCTTCTTCCAAATGTCGTGGCATGCCATATTCTCCCCTTAAAATGCAGCCATAATTATATTGACACACGGGGTCACCATTTTCTGCGCCAAGCTTAAATATCCCCATGCCCCTTTCCACGTCTCTCTCCACTCCTCGCCCCTCAGCGAGCCTTTCCCCTAAAATGTAATACAAATTTAGTGGCAACTGGCCCTTCTCAAACCGGTCCATCACCATCTTCACTACTACATCATCGCTCGTAGGTTTTCGAGTCCGACAGAATGGACAATATTTGTTGAGCTGTTCCTCCTGCCTGCCAAACGAGCCGCTGTCGACTGCATTGTCCAAATACGCGTCCTGATTCTCCCAGCAGCCCATGCATATGAACTTTCCACAACAAGTGAACACCGTTCGACTGGTCGAATCCCAAAAGGGCGGGAGGGGCTCAAGGCAGAGCGGGCAATCGCCCTCCTCCACATCGCCGCATTTGTCAACGGCCGCTCCTGATTCTGACATTGTGCCGTGATGGTGCACCTGACACGGTGCACGTGCTACTTCTCTTGCTGCCACGGGGACGCAGCCGCCTCAAACGCACGCCACGCCGTCGACGACCAAAGAAAGAGATAGCAGCGGCCGCAAGTGGGCGTTGGTTGGAGGCCAGCCGCCCCAGCGTGATTTCGTAGGGGCGGCTACGCAGCCCGAGTGCTCGGAGCTCGGAGGAAGAGGAGGACGAGGGACGAGGAGGAGTCGGTGGGGTATCTAGTGTCGTAGTACGTTTGTTCAGGGAGGGAGGCGAGGTGCCCCTGGAGGAGGACCTGGCCGCGTCCCCGCTCGCTCACCTCTTTAACAAGGCGAGCGTCTTCACCGTCTGGCGTCCCACGAGCGACGAGGCCATCAAAAACATGGTGCTTGGCGTCGCCACGGGGAAGGGCCTCGACGTAAAGGGAAAGTCGGCCAAGCGGGGAAACATCTCGTCGTTCGTGCCCTTCGTCCAAATCTACGAGGAGGCGCACAAGGAGGAATGCAAGGCGGACGTGCTGGGGGGGGAGAATACGGTGCGCATCTTCTACGGGAGCGAGGAGGGCCGGGACGAGGCGCACGAGGCGATGTTGAGCGTCCTCCTCCAGTCTCGGATGAAGCGTCTGGACTACTTTCACGTGGTTGTGTCGCAACGGGCGAGCGGAAGCGCGGAGGAAACGGTCCTGGAGTTGGTGGATACCTACGCGGACTCACCGACCAGCCCCGTGTTCGGCATCGACGTTTCCGAGTGGTTGTTCTGGGAGTCTTATGTTGTGAACCAGGATTGCTCTCGGCCGGCTGACACTGAGTGGGACATTGGGAGGAGTTCCGAACCAGCGTTTATGGAAATGAATTTCGATGCCATTCGTCGGAAGCCCTCGCTGGGGGAGCCGCGTGCGGTCGTATATCAAATGTCCGAGAGCAACCCGTTGGAGCCGCGGATGCTGTTGGTTGCGTACGAGGAGAATGGCGGAGTGAAACCGGTGGTTTCTGACTTTGATTGCTTCTTGCTGGGCTCGCGCGGCGTGAAATATCGGGAGCAGATCCCTCCGGAGCAGGTCGAGCTGGTGCAATGGTCGGTCAAAATGATTGGTGCCATACTGGACGAGCGAGCGAGGTCCATGTCGAAGGCCAGCTGGATGGAGGCTTGGATCGACATGACGCGGAAGAAGGGCGACGGGTACCATCCATCGACTCCAAAGTACGGCAACGGCGATCCAAAGTCGTACGAAATCATCGAGGTGGCGGTATCGCGCCTGCAAGATTCGGGCTGCGTCCGCCACGGAGCCGAGTGCTTCAACTGGTTCTTTCCGCAGGACATTGACGAGGAATTCTTGGTCATCTCGGACACGCTGCCGGGCAACATCAAGTGGAAGCGCGTCGGGGTGCAGGAGCTGCAGGAATTGCTCATTGCCAAAATCGACGAGGGATTTACGTTTCCGATCAACCCCAAATGGGTCCTGTGCGATCCGGGCTGGCGGAGGGTCTACGACAAGCTCCTGTCGAGCGCCCACTGCCAGGATTCTCTGAACTGCTGGCTCCCGCCCGAAACTGGATTGCGGGAGGAGATCGATGCCCTTTCGGCTCGCCATCCAAAGGGCTTCAAGAGCGTGGGGCAGTGGTCGCAATCGAGAAGGACCGTCATGCTCGCGATGCGAGACTGGGAGAGTTACTACGGTGGAATAAAAAACCGTGAGGTGAACAGCGACATCTGGTCGAGCCGCCACACGAAGTGATAGAGGAGATAGTGAGAGTACATAATGGTTATTGACACCAACTTCATTCCCATTTGATGCAATTCTGCTTGTGCCCACCCTCCGCCCTCCAGTGCTGCACCTGGCAGTCCTTGCTGCAATACCAAGCCGCGCGGCACCTCGAGCATCGCAGGAATGCTTTCTCCGGTGGTGCTTCCGCATTGCATCGGAAGCACCTGGTAGATGCACACTCCTCCAGCTCTCTCAATTTAGACATGGCGTCTTCGTCACCCTTATCAGCGGCTCGCCGAAGCCACTGCACTCCTTTTGTGAAATTGGGGCTACCATCAATATGCCACCGATCACCGTGACTGCACATAATTTCTCCCAACAAGCCCATCGACATTGCATCCCCCCTCTCAGCGGCTGGCATCAATATTCGGATTGCTTCTTCTGTTGATTGTGCCATGCCGTCATCGCCGTTGCAGTAACCTATGCCCATAATGTAGCATGCATCATCGAGACCTTTTGATGCCGAACTCCTCATGTATCGCAAGTACTCTGCATTGTTGCCCTCATCTTTTGCCATTTGCGCAAGATTGTACTCGGCAATTGCGTGGCCCTGTTCAGCTGCGGCCAACCACCACCGCTTTGCTTCTGCTATCGATTTTGGCAAACCATCTATGCCCTCGTGGTATCTGCAGCCAATGATATATTGGCAATTCGGATCTCCCTTGTTTGCGCCCAGCATTAATATCTCCATGCCCCTTTCCACGTTTCTCTCCACACCTTCCCCAATAACGAAACGCATCCCTAGCGTCGTGTACAAATTCAGTGGCAGCTGGCCCTTCTCAAATCTGCCCATCATCGTCCTCACTGCTTCATCACCACTCATAGGCGTTCGGGTCCGACAGAGTGGGCATGTGCGGGCGAGCTGCTCTTCTTCTTTGCCATACGATCCTTCGGCGGCGGCCCTGTCCAGATATGCGATCCTATTGACAGTGCACTCTTTACAAATGTCCTTTCCACAACAAGTCAACGCTGAACGGCAGCCGATATCCCAAAAGGGCGGCAGGGGTTCCAGGCAGAGTGGACAGTCGTCTTCATCCGATTCTGACATATGATATGGTGTGATGGGTCAGCGGGTTCCGCGTTTTGCAACTGCTACCTAAAGTGCGGCTCAGCCTTCTTTCAGCGGCGGTCCGCCAAAATAGCGGATAGAAACGAAAGCAGCGCATAGCGCCGTCTCAGTGGGCTCCGGCGTGTTGTTGTTGTTCGAAGAGGCCACAATTGGTGAGGGGGCCTGCAACTGAGGGCCTTGACTCAAGGCAAGGGAGTACTTAGGTAAACCTGACAACTTGTCCTGTAGAAGATACGAAGGAATTAGTATCAATCTGGAGGAGGCGCCCGCGCGGGAGGCGGCCGAGGGGACAACGGCGCGGCGTCGGGGTTAATCTTCCTCACTCGCGCCAGCTCGAGCGTCTTGGATTTGCCTCAGGGGAGTAGGTATCTATCGTACTATTGTACGTACTTACGTACCTAGGTCCATCCATCACCTCCACTCCATCCAACCCAACCCTCAAGCCGCGAGTGATCGCTCGTCGCGGCGTTGGGCCAGCGGCTGGTTGGTGGAGCTGCGGTGCGGGTCTGGGGGCTCGTAGAAATCTTCTGTGGGCAGAAAGTAGCACGTTAGTCTAGAGAGCGTCCTCCTCCACGCTACATTGCTCGCCGGTAGTAATCTTGGTGGCAACAAGCACGTGCACCGTCTGAGGTGCACCATCACGGCATGATGTCGGAATCGTTGGATGCTAGGGCAGAGGCGGAGGACGACTGCCCACTCTGTCTGGAACCTCTCCCGCCCTTTTGGGATCCGGGGCGTCGGGCGACGGCCATCTGCTGCGGAAAGCACCTGTGCCTCGAATGTTGGGAGACGCAGCTCGAGTTTCTGGAAAGGGCACAGGCCGAAGGGTCTGTTGGTAGGCAGGAAGAGCAGCTCGCCAGAACTTGCCCACTCTGTCGGGCCCTTAATCCTACGAGTGGCAATGGAGGGACGAAGATGGTGATAGAGAAATATGAGAAGCACCAGCTGCCACTTCACATGTATTGGAGTTTAGGGATGCAGTTTGTTGATGGGCAAGGAGGACTGGATATAAACGCGGAGAGGGGCATCAGCATATGGATGGCCGGCGCGAACAAGGGGGACCCCAATTGCCAATATTTGGTTGGCATCAGATATCAAAAGGGCGAAGATGGTTTGCGAAAATCGACAGCAGAAGCCAAGCGGTGGTATCTCGCCGCAACGGAACAGGGCCATGCGAAGGCCGAATTCCGCCTCGCAGAAATATCTCGAGTAGATGAGCGAAATGATGCGGAGTACTTGCAACTCATGAGGAGTTCCGCATCAAAAGGCTACAATGAGGCCTGCTACATTCTGGGCCGGGCTTATTACGCAGGCGAAAATGGTCTCCAAGAATCAACAGAAGAGGCAACGCGTGTATTGACCCCAGCTGCAGAGAGAGGTCACGCACTATCAATGAGCCTGTTGGGACTTGTTCTGATCCAACCAGACCCAAAGCAGCCACTCATTATGGCTCGCGATAAACCCAATGTTACGAAGGGAATGCACTTGCTTCAGCAAGCTGCAGAGAAAGGAGACGAAGACTCCGTATCAACCTTGAAATCAATTGAAGAGGTAGTCAGCAAACTATGCTTCAAGTGCAACAAGAAAGCACCTCCGGAGACTAAATTCCTGCGATGCTCGAGGTGCCGCGCGGCGTGGTATTGCAGCAAGGACTGCCAGGCCCAGCACTGGAGAGCAGCGGAGAGGGGACACAAGCAATTTTGCATCAAATGGGATAGCTGAGAGTTGTCAAATTGGAAGTGAGAGAACAATCAATCTAAGTATGCTTTACTTCTCTCATTCTTTGGATCGTAGAGTGGCCGAAGGGACACTGTACACGGGAAATGCTCGTCGGCAATTTCGACCGACCACTCTCCACTTTTGATCCAATCCTTCGTGACCGGGCCGCCGTCGCCCTGTTCCAGCATTGCAAGCCCAACTGCCCCGCCGAGGGTATGGCCGTACGATGCGGCTCTTATCTCGTTCACCCTCTCGCCGTTGCGCCGTGGTGCAAGAGAGGCGAGAGATCGTTCACGAGGACTTGGGCTAGCCGCCTCGTCAGTCCGCCCCTGGCTTTGGCTGCGGATTTCCCGGCTCGTCTACTTTTGAACCCATTTGATGCAAACCTGCTTGTGGCCCGCTGCCTCCCTCCAGTGCTGTACCTGACAGTCCTTGCTGCAGTACCACGCCGCGCGGCACCTCGAGCATCGGAGGAATGTTCCGTCTGGCGGCGCTTCCTTGTTGCATCTGAAGCAACGGCTGCTGGCCAACTCCTCCAGCCCTCTCAAGTTAGAGATGGCGTCTTCGTCCCCCTTCTCAGCCGCCCTTCGAAGCCAATGCATTCCTTTTGTGAAATTGGGTTTGCTTACGGCCATCATGCCTGGTTCTGGACAGCACATCACAACCCCCAAAAGGCAAGTCGACTCCGCGTGCCCTTTCTCCGCGGCTGGCGTCAATGTGCGAATTGCCTCGTCCGATGATTGTTTCGCGCCATGCTCGCCTCGGACGTGAACTAAACCCAATCTGTAACATGCCTCATCATATCCCTTCGACGCCGAGCGCCTCAGATATCGCAGGTACTCCTCATAATTCCCCTCATCTCTGAATAGAATTGCAAGATGGTACTCGGCAGGGGCGTGGCCCTGTTCTGCCGCGGCCAGCCACCACAGCTTTGCTTCTGTTGTCGACTTTGGTACGCCATCAATACCCTCTTCATATCCGCAGCCAATCAAAAAATGGCAACTGGGGTCTCCTCTTTCCGCCCCGAGCTTCAATATCTCGATTCCCCTTTCCGCGTTCGTCTCAATTCCTCCTTGTCCATGCACTAAGCACTTCCCTAATTCGCTATACATATGTAGTGGCAGCTGGCCCTTCTCAAATCTGTCCCTCAGCATCCTCCCGATGCCATCAGAATCGGGCTTTTTCGCCCGGCAGAGAGGGCAAGTCCTGTTGAGCTGCTGCTCCTGCCTGCCATACGTTCCTGCAGCGCGTGCCTTTTCAATGAACACGTCCTGCTTGTCACTGCAGTCGGTGCACATTGACTTTCCACAACAGACGGCCATCGACCGACGTTCCACATCCCAAAACGGCGGCAAGGGCTCCAGGCAGAGCGGACAATCATCCTCCAGATTGTGGCCTCGGCCGGCAGCAGTTTCCGATGCTGACATAAGAGGTGCGCTTTTGCAACGTGAACCTGCAACTCTCCTCCTCCTCCGTGTCACCAAAATACCGGCGAGCAATGTAACTTGGCTCAGCAGGCAGCCACCGCGAGAGGACGCTAGAGAGGCGCGAACAACGAGGAGCCCGTGGTTGAAGGCCTCGCGGGCACGGCCGAAGTGGGGCGGGGTTATTGTGAGGTGAGGAGGGAGCGCGAGGATGGAGGCGGCGTGCACCGTTATCTACTGCACTTCCCTACGTACTTACGTACGTAGGGAAGTGCAGAGTTCTCAAGTTCTCAAGCGAGCTCAGAAGAAGCCAGCAGCAAATAAGTTGTCCCTCGCGCGAGACGGCCTGGACAACAACAACAGCGGCGGCGCGGAAGCAGCTCCTAAGTACAAAGCTCCGGGAGCGGCCGCATCGTTGGTGCGATTGTGTGCGTGCGGGTCGGTCGTGCCTTGGTCAAGAGGCGCGCAATGCACTATCTGATGCTCTCGTTTCTGCAAGTGAAATATTCAGCCCGTCTCTATCAGAACTTCTGCAGCATGCTTCGCCTTCCGCTGCGGGAGATCGGCCTGCGCCACCTCCGCCGCGGCCGTTCTGCAGCCGCTGCATCGCCGATACCCTCCGCTTCATTTAGCTCCAAATCCTCGCTCCCAGAATCCGCCAACGTCGTGGTAATCGGGGGCGGCATAATAGGAACCTCCGTCGCCTACCACCTCGGCAAACTCGGCGTCGACAACGTCCTACTTTTGGAACGCGACCAACTCACGAGCGGGACGACGTGGCATGCCGCCGGCCTCATCAACACGTTTGGCTCGTTATCTTCCACGTCCACGGAAATGAGAACGTACACCAAGAAATTGTACGCGGAGATTTTGCCGGAGGAAACGGGCGCGTCGTGTGGCTTCCTCGACGTGGGCTTTATAGAATTGGCGTGTGATCTCGACAGATTGCACTATTACAGAAGGGTCGCCGCCTCCAATCGCTATTGCGGGGTGGACGTTCGCGAAATCACATCAGAAGAGGTGAACGAGAGATTTCCGTTGTGCGAGACGGGCGATGTGCTGGCCGGATTTCACGTGGCGGACGACGGACGGGCAAATCCCCATGAAGCCACGATGGCGCTGGCAAAAGGAGCGAGGCAAAACGGAGTGGAGATCTACGAGGGCGTGGCCGTCGATTCCGTCACCACTTCGAAAGATGGGGCACTCCTTCCTAAAGTTTCGGGGGTGAAACTGGCCAACGGAAGGCACATTGCTGCCAATGCCGTGGTCAACTGCGCGGGAATGTGGGCGCGCCAATTGGGTGAGCGGGACGGCGTCTGCATCCCCAACCAGGCCGCTGAGCACTACTACCTGCTCACCGATCCGATCCCGGAAGTCGATCCCTCCTGGCCCGTCATCGAGGATTCGTCGAAATGCGTCTACGTACGGCCGGAAGGCGGAGGACTCATGATCGGTTTCTTCGAATCGGCGGGGGCGCCGTGGAACGTCAATGCCATTCCGGGAGATTTCAGCTTTGGTGAAATCACCGCCGATTGGGAACGGATGGGCCCGTACCTCGAGGAGGCGATGAAGCGAGTCCCGATCTCGGAAACGGTGGGCGTGAAGTCTCTGTTTTGCGGGCCCGAAAGCTTTACGCCGGACGGATGCCCGATTGTGGGAGAGTCTCCGGAGATTCGCAACTACTACGTGGCGGCGGGGCTGAATTCCATCGGCATCTTGACGGGCGGAGGCATTGGTCGCATCGTCGCCCAGTGGGTGCGCGATGGACGAGCGCCCAGCAATGTGGACGTGACGGGAATTGCGCCCTCGCGCTTTCACCGGTACCAAAACACGCCCAACTATCGAGCCAAACGGGCAGGTGAGACGTTGGGCAACACCTACAAGGTCCATTATCCCGACAAGCAGCCCACCACGTGTCGCGGGGTCAAGAGATCGGCGTTGCACGACCGGCTCGCCGGGCAGAATGCGCATTTTCGCGATGTCAGCGGATGGGAGAGCCCTTCTTGGTATGCGCCTGATGCCGAGCAGGCGAAGATAGAACAGCACTCGTTCAGAAGGGAGCACTGGTTTCCGTACTGGGAGGCGGAACATCGATCGTGTCGAGAACGCGTGGCGTTGTTCGACATGTCCTTCATGTCGAAGTTCCGCGTCGACGGCCGGGATGCCGGACGTCTGCTCAATCGCCTCTCGACCGCCAACATCGATGGCCCGGCGGGCCAGATCACCTACTGCCAATGGCTCAACGAAGACGGCCGGATGGAGGCGGACCTTACTGTAACAAAACTCAACGAGGAGTCGTTCCTCGTTGTGGCCACAGACACGATGCACAACCACACCCTCTCGCTGATGCAACGGCAGATCACGGAGGACATGCACGCGTTTGTGCACGACATGACTGGCGCATACACTCAAATCAACTTGCAGGGTCCGCAATCGCGTGCTCTTCTCCAGAGGCTCACATCTTGCGACCTCGATGACTTTCCCTTCCGATCAGTGGCAGAGATTGACATCGGCTATGCCCTAGTCCTGTGCGCTCGCATCACCTACGTCGGTGAGCTCGGCTACGAACTGTACATTCCTACGGAGCACGCGTGTCATGTGTACGACGCAATCGTGGCCGCCGGAGCGGACTTTGGCCTGACACACGCCGGCCTGCGGGCCCTCGGCTCCCTGAGAATGGAGAAAGCATACCGAGATTACGGACATGACATGGACAACACTGATACGTTGCTGGAGGTTGGCCTGGGCTTCACGTGCGACTTTGAGAAGGAGCGAGGCTTTATTGGGATGGAGCGTGTTCTGGAAGAGAAGGCATCCGCCAAAGCCCGGGGCGGACTGTCAAAGCGGCTCGCGCAAGTCCTCGTCAACGATCCCTCTCCTCTCTTGCACCATGGAGAGGTCCTCTGGCGCAACGGTGAGAGGGTGAGTGAAGTAAGAGCCGCATCGTACGGCCATACCCTCGGCGGGGCAGTTGGACTTGCAATGCTCGAACGGGGCGACGGCGACCAGGTCACGAAGGATTGGATCAAAAGTGGAAAGTGGACGGTTGAGATTGCAGACGAGCATTTCCCGTGTACAGTGTCCCTTCGACCGCTCTACGATCCGAAGAATGAGAGAATAAGATAGATAGAGTGTATTTAGATTC
>JALLAP010000909.1:0-16615 GCA_036939355.1 Thalassiosira profunda | reverse complement strand
TCCAAGGACGATTTTTGTTGTCAGGATACCTTTAGGTTTTCTACGTAGGAATTAGTATAAATTTTCATTGGCTACCACTTGGTTATGGTACCCGCGAAAGAAAGGTGCAAGCTTCCACTTTCACCTTCCACCTTCCACCTTCCACCTCCACGGCCACGCCCTCCGCATCCGCAACCACCGGCCCACCGGCCGTGGCGCCGTGAGAGCATCTACAAGATGAGCTCCAAACCCCTTCCCCCTCCCCCCAAGATGTCGTCGGGCCTATCGCCCGCGAGGACCTCGTCGTCGTCGTTGCGGTACGGCACCCCCGGCAAATCCCTCGGTGCAACGCCCGGACGCAGAGCACCCCAACCCCCCTCGTCGTTGCAAAAACAATCCTCGTCGGGGGCCGCGCCGTCGTACGAGAGCTTTGCGCCCCGGACGGCCGACCAGCGGGCGAGGTTGGCGAGAATTGCAGCGCTGACGGCGGGGCCGTGCTTCGCGCAGGAGGAGAAGGCGAACGAGGACGAGCAGCACGTGACGCTCACCGAGGCGATGTGCCCTCCCAAGGTGTCCTCCGCCAAGGCATCCAACCTCATCGATGGGTCGTCGTCCGCCGTCGACCAGGCCATCGCGCAAACGCTCGAAACCACCCAAATCAAGACCAACAATCTGGCCACGCTCATCAAGCACACGGCCTCCCTGCGGCTGGCTTTGCACGCCTCCCTGAACATTGCGAACGATGTGGAGCGGCGCCACGCCGAGCTGCTGCGGCATTCGGGGGAACTGAGCGCCGCCGCGGAGAGGCTGCAGCACGAGGAGCAGGTGCTGACGCGGAGGGCCGAGGAGATTGGCAGTGAGTGCATATCATGTGCACCAAATTTATCCTCTTGCCCTATTGTTTGGCACCTCTCACTGATATCTTCTTGCCTTTGCAGTGCCATTGAAGCACTACGACGCCGTAGACCGAATTGGTCCCCTGGTGGGCGTCCTCTTCAAGGACGGGGGACGGTCCATTGTGAGGCACATCGCCAAATTGCATGTCGACAATGTTGAGGAATTTGTGGATGTTTTGACCGAGCTGGACGAGGCGGTGGAGTTCTTCGGCGGCAGCGGAGGAGGGGCCGAAGTGTTCGGCCGCCCCGGCAGTGCCAACAATGGGCCTGGGGGGAAGAGGGGGAAGGAAAAGCTGGCGAAGGAGCAGGCATTCGAGTCCACCGCCTCGGGGAGTGCCGAGTATTACCGCAGAGCGTGCGCCTTGCAGGATGCGGCACTGGAATTATTGAGGGTGGCAGTGGCCGATCGGATCTCACAGACTAGCACCCAAATCCAGGACGCGCTGAACCTCCCCAAGGTGCCCATGGCAGCGGACAAATTGGAGGCGTCGCTGGTCTACACGCGGTTCCACGGGATCTCGAAGCGGAGCAACGCTCTGATCTCCATCGCGCGGAAGCGGTTGGATGCCCTGGGAAATCGAAGCGTGGCCGCGGCCTCGTACGAGGATCTTCTAACGCTCTGTCGCAACACCTACTGTGGATCGCGAGAGACTCTGTTGACGACCACGGTGCGCACGCACATGGACACGCTCAGGGACCGCCACGGACTGGTGGGCATGACGAGGCTGGCGTCCGTCTTCCTCATCAGGTTGTGCACGGTGGAGACTGCCCTCTACCTCGACTTCTTTGGAGATCCCGAGAAGAGGCGGCATCCTCGAAAGAAGGGCAAGGGGGCACTGTCGGAGGGAGAGGAGGGCAAAGAAGCTGCAGCGGACGAAGAGAAGGAGGGCGAAGGAGAGGAGGGGAAGACAGGACCACAACTTCAGCGGAAGGGATCGTCGTCGAACCATCCCGCCGCTTCGGCCCTCGCCTCCCAAATCCTGTCAGAGGACGCGACGTACCGCGATGCCGAGTTCCAGAGCATGCTGGGCGCGCTGTGCTCGGCCCTTCATCGCACCATCCGGAGGGGCTTGGTCTCGGTGCTTGACCTCGACGTGCTCTGCCAGGTGGTCAGCGTCTTGCGCGAGGAGAGGTCGGCGGCCAACTCGTCGCCAACCACACTGGCTGCTGCCCGGGCCGTGTCGGGGGTGATCCAGGACGCGCAAGAGCGGCTGATCTTCTGTGCTAACAATGCTCTTCACAAGGAGGTGGCGAGGTTCAAGCCCACACCAGATGACCTCAACTACCCAGGGAAGCTGTTGGGAGAGGCGCCGAAGACACCCATCGTGATTGGCGACGAAAGTGAAAAGAAGGAGGGAGAAGCGAAAGAAGAGGAGGAGGCGAAAAGCGAGCCAATGGAGGAAGCTCCCGATGATGCTGTCGCTGCCCAGCTTCGAGTTTACGAGGCTTGGTTTCCGCCCATGCGCAGCGTCCTTCGCATCCTGTCCAAGATCTTTCGCGTTGTGGAGCCGCGGGTCTTTGAGGACATTGCTTTGTCTTCCGTGCAGTCCTGCACCAAGAGCCTCAAGGACGGCAGCGTCCACATCCTCAGAAACAGCGGCCAGATCCATGCTGATTTGTTCCTCGTGAAACACTTGCTGATTCTGCGCGAGCAGCTCTCGCCATTCGACATCCAGCTTCGGTCTGTGGAACGTCAGCTCGACTTTAGCGAGGCTGGGAAGGCCGTGACGCGGTTCTTGGCCAACCGCAACCGCCGCCTCTTCTCCATGAGCACGGAAAACGCTCTTGTCACCCTCCTCCGTGAGGGCGTGTCTGTTCAGGAGTCGTCAGTGGACTCCAAGCGCGACCTGGAGGACTGCCTGCGGTCGGCTTGCAACGACTTCATCGAGCACACGTCGGCATCGCTCTTGGGACCAATTGCAGGGTTTGTGGATCAGTGCAAGAACGCTGGGTCATCCGAGGCCGTGGCAAATGCGTCGTTCATGAATGCGGTTGGGGTGAAGGGCGTATTTTCCAGCGCTCTGGAGAACGTGGACGGGGAGTTGGACAACGTGTCGAAGCAAATGACCTTGTACCTGGAGAACGCAGCGACGCAGGGCATCTTGCTGAAGCCTGTTGTCAGGAAAATAACGAGGGCACTGGAGGACGCAAAGCGATTCATTGGCGAGTTGCCTGGTGATGAGAATGGTTGGGATGCTGAGCTCAAGGCCGAGGTGCTGAATTCAATGTCCGAGTACGAAGCCAAGGTGAAGGCGGCATCCTCGAAGAAGTGATCGTGTGCAACTCTAGCACTCCATCTTAAATGTGTTATGTTAACATTCCCTTCCGTCAATCTCGCCCGAGGTGCGTAAAGTGGAGCATTCATCATTTGACGGAAGGATACTTCAGGTAGTAGGGGGGTGAAACAACAGTTGCAGATTGCCTCTCAATCCCCCCTCACTATCATATTCCACTTGCCTCCCCTATCACGCAAGTACTTGCAGGGATGAATCTGTCGCAACTCAGCACGTGATTCACCCATAAGTATCGATCCTCCTCCTTCACTTTTCCCACCAATTGCTCCCGGACGAAGATTTTGACGCATACGATCGTGAAGTAGATGCTGCCCTCGAGGAAGAACCCTTTGGCTTCTCCGACTTCCAGTTGAAACTGGGCATCGCCATCCCCTCCTTTTTGCCATTGACGTCCTTCACCGAGTTTCGATACTGATTTATTTGGGCGAAGCGCTCCTTCCGCTCCTGCTTCCGAGAATCGTACGNCCTTCACCGAGTTTCGATACTGATTTATTTGGGCGAAGCGCTCCTTCCGCTCCTGCTTCCGAGAATCGTACGTCTCCTTTCGGTCCTTCTCCTGACTTTTGAGCTTGGTGCTCGTCTTTATTTTCTTGGCCGTCGCGGACACGGCAGCCTTTCCGCCTTTGTAGGCCGCCACCCCGCCGGCGGTGATGGCGGCCGCTTCCAAAACCACCATTTGGGGGCTGTTGTGTGCAACGTGCAACGGTGGTTGCTCCGAGTCCCAAGACCAAGTTGACGCTAGCGATCGTTCGAGCGCCAACCAAAAGCACACCCCGCGATCAGAGGGAGCAGAATGAGGGAGTGAAGGGGTGCCGGGATCGTCCGGCGCGGCGGTCCAGGCGGGGGGCAGGACCGGGAGGGTGACGAGGTGACGCCGCAGAAAAATGGAATCGCTGATTTTTTGTGGCCACTTTTTTGCAACTCGACCTCACGACACCTCCACGTAGGCTTCTGCTTATAGTGGGCGAGTGGGCTCGCCCACGAAAATCGAAATATGGTGGCAAACACGCTCAATCTGCTAGCATTTGGCTGACAAAATCATGTTGAGTGGCAAAATGGATCAAAATTCGATCGAAGACAAATTTTGCTTGATAGCGATGCACTTAATTGGCCAAATAGGTGCCAAAAATGGCATAAAACGGCGTATTACACGAACGTATCATGTCATAACGCGCGATATCGAGTCGCGGGACTCACTCTATTAGGCGTTTGTTAGTGAATCAATTATTGAGTCCCACGAGCTCTATTACTAGTAGACTACTAGGTGACGAAATGGTCAGGTTTGGGCTTCGCCGGTGGCCAAAATTGAGAATCGAAAAGTGCTCATTCTCGGTCGATACACGGGAATCTATGGGGGGGCAACGCTAGCTTTCTCCACGCGGGCGGCTGATCGAGTTCGGTGTGGGATGTTTTCAAGTTTCGGGGAGGTTTTCACTCGTATGTCGCACCTCCCTCCTAGCTTTCACCGCGGTGAGTCCTTCAACTTCAAGTCGCGACTTACCCCAGGGACATGGAAAACTTGAAAACATCTCACACGAACTCGATCAACGACTCACCCCCTGTTGCACCCCCATAGATTCCCATGGTCGATATTTTGAGTTGAGAAAAATTTTAAGTTGCAAAAATATTCAGGACCATGAGCTCTATCCAAATCTGCACTCAAACCAGTGATTTTGCAAACATCCAGAGTGCCCAGAATTATTTTGGGGGTCAGCTGACGAACCAGTCAGGTCCCTTCTACTTAGGGGCAAAGTTATCAAAACTGTTCTTCGCGTTCTCGGGCGTTCTGCGTTCTGCGGGCGGGTCCCGCGTTCTGCAGAACAGGCGGGTGATTTTGCCGCCCGCCCGGCGTGTTCTTTGGATTTCACCCCCCTCCCCAGCCAAATCGCCCGCCTCTCTAGCCACGCGGACCGCCGCGGACGCGGTGGCCAATAGGGGTCATGGGCGGCGTCAACCGAGCAATCTCGCACCATCGCTCGTCGGTATACGTCCCATACAAGCCATCGACGCGGAGGAACGGGGAGAATTGGCCCATCAATGCCGATATTAGGCCGCTTTTATAGACGGACGGCGCGCGTCCCTGTCCGTCGTGGGCGCGGCGGCCGCGATCCTGCCCTAGATACATCCTCGTCGCGTTGGTGGTCGGCCACCGCTGCTCGCCACGTGGATCTCCTCGCGGGGGTGGCCTGGGCGGCGCTCCTGTGGCGTCGGCGGCCGCGGCGCAGCCCGGCGCTCACGCCCTCGACTCCGCACCACCCACCCATAGCCAACGACGGCCCGGGGCTCCTTCTTGAGTGTTGGCCTTCCCGCTTTCGGGTGCCCTTCCTTTGCGCCTAGGACTGTTGCTAGGTCGATCCACGTCCCAGCGAGCGCGAGCCCGGGAGGGCGAGCTGGTTTTCCCTTTAGCGAGTGCCGGAGGCGCGGCACCACAGCGGACGGTCCTCCTCGCGCCGGCGCTGTTGGCCGACGATGACGAGCCGGCGGGGAGGAGGAGGTGGCCTTCGAAAGCGCGGTGCGTGGAGCTAGCGATTTGAGACGAGCGGGGCGAGTCTGTCGTGTGGAGGGGGCGTTTGAGTTGGCGTCGTGTTCTCCTCGCCAGGGGATTCCGGCGGGCACCTTCGGGCGCTTTTTTGTGATCGCGCCCCCTCTCTTGCCGGGGCGATCGGCAGAGTCTTGTTATTTGGGCGCGGGGAGAGGAGTCATTGATGGTGCGCAGTCGCGGCGGTTCCAACGTCCAAGAATTGCGGCGATCGGAGGGATTCCTGCGGAGTACGGCCTAGTTTCCGATTTGGGAGGAGTGCAAGGACCCTTGCCGGGGCGATGGCGAAGTTTGGTGAAACGGCACAGGAAGGGGCGCTTCGGATAGAGGTGGGCGATGGCGTTCGATCGGTCCAAGAATCGCTTCAATCGGAGGCGTTGGGGCAGAGATGCTGCTGCGTTTCCGTTCGATGGCCAGGTGGTGTCCGATCGCCGGGAACGGGGTGAGGCGACGTGAAGAGGGTTCTATTTGAAACGGAGCGGGGGCATATGTCAAAGATTAGCTCGCCTCGGTCGCCTCGGAGCGCCCAACGTCCACAATCGACGATCGATAGGTAGGTACCAACAGAGCGACGAAGGATAGCAACAAGCTAAAGTCTTTGCCCGACGCGAGCCATCTTGTGCCCGAGGTGGATGGTGCTCGACACGCCCGGTCACGGCCGACACCACGGCGATGACCAGCGCGTACGACAATTAGTATCTACCTATTAGGGCCCCAGAGGGCGTGCCGCGCCGCCCCCTACGAAGCGGCCACGCCGCCGCGAGATGCAAAAATGAGGCAACATCGAGACCGCGAGAGAAATGGCGCGCCCGGGCCCGCCATTCTTAGACGGGCAGAACGGGGCCAAAGAACGGGTGGAAATTTCGATAGCGCCCTCGGCGTTCGGCCCGCCGTTCTTCTCCCCAGGGGTCGCGCGAAATGAAGAACAAGAACGCAGAACAGGCGGGAAGAACGCTTGATAATTTTGACCCTTACCTCCCCGTGTGCCACTCGCCGCCGCGTCCACTCTCTGTCTCACCTCTGATACGCCACGTGCAGTTTGAAGGTCTCGCGCGGCTTGTGGTATCCCAAAGGTTGATGTGCACCAACCAATCACACGAAATATTATGTCGGTCACACTCCACACCAGCCTCGGCGACATCAAAATCGAGGTGTTCTGCGACACCGCCCAGCGGACGGCGTTCAATTTCCTTGCGCTGTGCGCCAGCGGCTACTACGACGGCACGTCGTTCCATCGTAATATGAAGGGCTTCATGTGCCAGGGAGGCGATCCCACCGGCACCGGCAAGGGGGGCGAATCAATATGGGGAGGGAAATTCGAGGACGAATTCCACAGCGACAATACGCACGACAAGAGGGGACAAGTGAGCATGGCCAACACGGGGACCAATACGAACGGTTCGCAGTTTTTCATCACCTACGAGCGGCAACCGCACTTGAATAATGTCTACACGGTCTTTGGGAGGGTATTGGACGGGTGGGACGTGCTGGACCAGATGGAACGACTGCCGGTGGAGGGGGAGGCGGCGACGAAGAAGAGGAACAAGCACCGACCCATCAATCCGCCGGTTATTTCGTCCGTGACGATACACGCCAATCCGTTGGCGGACGACAACATCATTTACCCCACGAAGGATGGCCCTCCACTGAAGTGAGGGACAGGAAGAGCAGATGCCAGACTGAGACAACAGCAGAGCCGGAGATGAAATCAAATGGCTAAATGGTACTCAGAGAAACATGTCCTGAGGGAGGCGCCAAAATTGTTTCTTTGCAACACAAAAGCATCAAGCAAGAAACGTTTGTCGCCTACCCTGTCGCAGGTACTGAACCCCGTTCAATGCGGACATTCTGCTCGTGGGGTGGAAAATAAAATTGAGCACAAACCGATGCAGCCCAGCAATACTCGCCCTCGAGCCCCTCTTGCATTATGCCCAGCCTCCTGCCATTCTTGTAAACGGCAAGCGTGCCTTCGTCCAAGTCCAGGAGGAGTCCAACTTCCCCGTCTACAATCTCAAATCCTTCCATACCACCCCACGATTCGTCTTTCACCGCCCGATCGAAGCCGAAATTCAACGACCAGCAATACCCCATGTAGACATCGTAAAAGGAAACATCGACGGCACCAATACCATTGGAGCCCCATCTATCGCTCCTCTTGATGTCGGTTACCCACCCACGGTTATTGCGCCCAAAGACGCTAAATTCATGGCAGCCCCGTTGGTCCAATCCTTCAACTGGCCGCATAACCCCAACAGATGCGTAGAAGCAGCGCACGGAGCCCGTAATAGTAAAGGTGGCGTAGTGCTTTCCAGCCCTCATGGTGCTGTTGTTGCAAAGTGCCGTCACCTCATACCCCGTCCAGGTATCATCGAAATCATCGAACATGGCCCTGGTGGGATTGAATGTGGTAATGCATGATTTGGACCCGTCGACGTACTCGAGGGGACGACCAACCAGCTGGTTGAATGCCAAGGGAGAGCGCAGCTTTTGCAATTCGGGGAGCAATGCCAACCACGATTCACCGCCGTACCTCGGCAACGCCGCGCGTTCCTCCTCCGTTTGCAAGCTGCCAATGATTTGCCTTGCAACGTCCTCCATCAACGAACAGTCGCCCCCAAACTTGGAACCGAAGCGACGGCTGACGAGCGCTAGATTTACAAACTCGCGGTACTCGAGATAAGGAGCCACGCCAAATAAGACGTCGTTGCTGAGCGCCGCGTCTATGAGAGACGCTTTGATCCGTTTCGCTCCATTCCGGGTCTGCACCATTTTTTAGACGGGATAAAGCCAAAAGTGCAACAAACAATACACAAGGTTTGTTCTCTGCCGCAATGGCCGTGGGAGGGAATGCGCAGTATCGGAATGAGACGTACTGGGCGGAGCAGGCGGTGGGGCGGTGCTGGGAAGCAGGCGCCGCGGGGGGGAGGGGGGGGGGGAGAAGGGGGGACGCACGGAGGGGGCGGGGAGAGAGTGCAGGCTGTCCGTGGTGCTGCTCCTTCTTTCCTTCCCTTCTCACTTCTCAGCGCGCCCTCGCGCGCCCGATCGCCCCTCGCCCCGCCCCGACGATGATGGTGCTCTCCCCGCCGCTAGTAACCTATCGGCGGGCGTAGCAGTGACCAATCATGGTCCACCCTACGGCAGCATCTGCACCGGGACGCCCGGCCGCGGCCGATCGGCGCCAGTGGAAAAGAAGGTGGCATCCCACCGCCGCGATCGCTGTATCAGCCGCCGTCTCATCCGCGCTGATGTGGCATCAATTGCAATTGGCGCCGAGAACGCTTCCACCGGCTCGTCCGAACGATGTGCCGCGTGCAGAACCGATCATGCCAACTCCCGAGCCGATCAGGTTCATCTCTGTTGCGGGGCTTTATAACTCGGGAACGACTGTGAGTGCATATGATGTGATGTGTGCAGTGAGTGCACATCATGATGTGTGCATGTGCCAGTATCATCTTTGGTGCATGCAAACTAACGCATGTGATGCGATAGGGTCTGTGGAACTCGATCAAAAGCAACGAGGGAGTGGCCGCAGAACGGGGCATTGAGCTGAAAGTGTACGGAATGTCGGAATCTGGTGGATACCCTCCCTGCGGCGTGGCGTTGCAATCTGATTCTTCGGTGGAGATGCAGAAGACAATGGGCAATTCATCTGACATCGGCGCACAAAATCGTCAGTTGTATGAAAAGTATGGGACTATGTGGGGCAATTGGGACAGTCAGGGGCCGAAAACGCTACAGGGCATGCTCAAGATGAAGCCACCACCGCACAAGCAAGAAGTATTCTACACTTGGTGGAAGCACACGCCACCGCAGCATCCGATGTTAGCCTGCTTTCGACCGGATACGTTGTATGTCGTGCTGATTCGCCATCCGAGGACGTGGCAAAAGAGCATGATCAATAAACGATACGATCTGAGATGGGACGAATCAAAGAAGCTGTGGACGTTGCGTCGCAGCAACCCACGACGACTGCCACCGATGATGCTATATTTTCGATCCTTGTACAATGTCTGGGAGTATTACATGCGAGGATACATATCGTGGGAAGAGGTGTCTGCGGGAGAGAACTGCTATGCGAAGACTGCTTCTGATAGGAGAAGAAACTGCCTGGGAGGCGCAAATGAAATCTCTGCGAGCCAGAGAAACATTGTTCTCGTCAGGTACGAGGATTATCTTCTCAATCCAAAGAGAACTCTTGCCCGGATCTTCTCTTTCGCAACGAGAGGCGCAATCGACGCAGAGGTAGACGCAGACAAATTTGTTCCGTACGAAGAAGAGAAGGTGAAAGAACAGAGGGAGAAGTTGTTGAGTTTGCAACAGCACCACTTCTTCTCAGTAGACGGCGCTGTCCGGGAGGAGGCCAAAGAAATGGTCAGGCTCTGCACTTTGCTGGGATATAGCTGCGATGACACGCCTGCATTATTCATTGAAACATAGCATCGATCTCATAGCTACTCTTAGCATATCATTTATCCAAGCAACGCCTCCAGAAAGGAAGTGAATTGTTTGCTCTTTCTTTGTTCTTCCGTCTCTTCAACCGGTGCACTCGAACGAATGCGTTTGGCCCTCGCATTGTCCGAAGTATCTGGTGCAACGACTTCGGGTTTGCGCTTGACCACCGCCCGTTCCACTTCTGGGGTAAGGACTGCGTTGTCACTTCTGCTATTCTCCTTCTCTTCTTCGACAGTTGCAACGGTTGTTGTCCCAAAAAGGTAGCTAGGAATGTCTGGTTCCGCAGGCTCTGGTGCCTGTGGGGCTTCGAATGCAGCAGCTCGCTCGATGATATTCGACAAGCTCACGACTGGGAGGAATAATGCAGCCCCTGCGGTGTTGTTCCCAATGCTCAATTCGCCATTAGCGAGGAGCGATACCACACTTGCAAAGCAACTGGAGTATTCGCCATTGTCGAGAAATGTCAACAGCTGTTGTTTGAGAGCTGGTGCCAGCTCCCGAGCAAAGCGCTCCGTCGACTCCACAAATGAATGTTGCTCGAGCAATGGGAGGAAGATGTCAGATAGTTGTTGGCCGAGGCCCGGCGGCGTGCGATCCCAGTTAGAGGGAAGATCGTGGCGCCCGTAAAAGAATTTCAGGGTGGCATTTGTGCGTCCATCCCGGAATTCGAGTGGTGGCCAGTACTGCAGTGTCTCGCGGACCTCTGCACTACTGGCTGCCATTTCTGCCACCAGCCTCTCCAGTGAAGAGATGCATACGGCCACTGTCAGAGCATTCCCTCTGGAACTGAAGAATGGGTCTTCGAATGACGATGCCTCAAGGCAGCCACCTCTAAGGCAGCCTGCTGCATCGACGTTTTGGATCAATCGTTGAAGGAAAAGGCACCCAAGGGCCTCAAGTGACAAACGCGCCATCAGCGGGCACACGTGGCGATTGAGCTGCGTCGTTGTATCTTGCATGCTCTCAATGTACGAGCTCGCCACGGCTCCACAACNACACGTGGCGATTGA
The DNA here is from genome assembly GCA_036939355.1 of Thalassiosira profunda. Taxonomy (NCBI): domain Eukaryota; phylum Bacillariophyta; class Thalassiosirophyceae; order Thalassiosirales; family Thalassiosiraceae; genus Thalassiosira; species Thalassiosira profunda. The sequence continues at coordinate 5,445 of JALLAP010000909.1, read as the reverse complement.
GCTGCGTCGTTGTATCTTGCATGCTCTCAATGTACGAGCTCGCCACGGCTCCACAACACTTCTCGAGGGCTGCGTCTAGGTGACACAATGCTGGGGCCGCTACGCCAGGGCGTAGATAATCGCCATCCGATTCCACTGCCTTGCCCACAAGGTGATCGAGAGTAGTCTCTGCCGTTTGGTTGACACCGCCACTTTCTCCATTGCCAAGAATAAGTACCATGCGAGAAACGTCGTTCTTCAGCAACTCTCTCATCGCATCCGTAGGGAAGTCAAGGCGAGGAGAAGTCTCATCAGACGAAGGGAGCAGAAATAGTGCGGCATTGCAATCTTTGCATCCTGCCGAGTCTTCGTTCCCAACAACTACCACAGAGCGCACTTCAACAATCTGATGCAAATGATTCTCGAAGATATAGGATGATACTTGTCCAATCGACAGGCGAGAGTTCACCCACATGCGCAGCGTGTCATACAGCGCATCCTCTTCGGATGTCCTCTCCGGAAGCAAGACGGCCAACTTGAACAACGTGGTGTGTTGGCTCGATTGCACAGTTGTTGGATAGCTGATGGCAGGNAAGCAAGACGGCCAACTTGAACAACGTGGTGTGTTGGCTCGATTGCACAGTTGTTGGATAGCTGATGGCAGGATTGGGAGATTTGATGAGGCAATCTGCAACCATTCTTGAAAGGTTGATGGGACTGCTGGATGACGTAGCAAGCCGATACATCTGATTCTCCAGCCCGCCCTCATCAACGGCATTCCTGAGGACGATTGAGCCATCAGGACGGTCCTGACTCGCAGTGATCAGTGCGCCTGCCTTCGGAAGAGGAGAAGGGTAGCTGGTAGCAGTTGGGTCAAGACTTTCCAAGCACTGCTGAGACTGCTGCAGGCTCTCACGCCTTTGCATTTGCTTCCGCCAGAGCCGGAACGCAAGTACCTTCCTCGCTCTTTCAATCTTGTCGCGCCAGGCCATTTCAACTCGTCGAGCTTCCTCCTCTCGAGCCTTGCGTACGCGCTCTTCCTCTGCCTTCCTACGTAGCTCCTCCTGCCGACGCCTTTCCTCTTCCTCGCGTCGCTTCTTGTCGGCGGCTTCTTGGGCAGCCTTGATCTCTGCTTGCCGACGCGCCTCTTCCTCGCGTTGCTTTGCCAGGAGGCGTTGCCGCTCCTGTTCTTTCCTCTCTTCCTCGGCCCTCTTGCGAGTTGCCTCTCTTTCGCGAGCTTCCCTCTGTCGTCTCTCCCTATCAGCTTGCTCGGCTGCCGCCTTGGCCTCTGCCAGGCGCTGTGCCTCCTCCTCTTTTCTTTGTTGCTCAGCCAAGATTCGCTCACGCTCAACGCGTTCCTTCTCCAGTCGCTCCATCTCGGCCCGCTTTGCTGCCTCGGCTTTCGCTCTCTTTTCGGCTACAAGCTTTGCTTGCATGCGCCTTTCCTTCTCTTGCTCTTCTGCTTGCGCTCTTGCCTTTGCTTCCTCCTCCAAACGCGTCTTTACTAGATCCTGTCGTGCCTTTTCCGCAGCTTCGCGGGCCTTCTTTCGTTGCTCTTCTGCAGCAGCTGCATCACTTCCAGGGCTGGCTGCTAACGTTGCACCCTCTCCACTGACTCCGCCTCTGCAGACAGACAGACGAGTGGCGCCATTCAGCTTTGCTTCGATCGTTCGTATCATTTTCCTTGGCTTCAAGTGAAGGATGTGGTCCTTCTCTGGGTCTCTTGGCTCCCTGAACCTGGAACGGCGCCAAAAGACCTTATCTCCCTCCACTGTGAGCCCATAATGTTGACAGGCTGTTCTGGCCTCCTCTTCATCCTCGTAGCACAGAAGGTTCACGAGGTTATTGAGCGGGTACGCGTCATAATACGCCTCGCCGGTGGTCTTGTGCCTTGCACCGTACGTCTTGGACATGATCGTCAGCGCATCTTTCCTCATGCTCTCCACATACTTGAACATCACACACGCAAACACTGGCGAAAGGTAGATGAATTGGGTGAGGTTAGCTGGCTCTAGGTGGAGCAAAGATAAACGACGTGTCAACACTTACAATACGGCGTCGATGGCGACCGGAGAAGGCTGAAGAATTTCGCATAGTTGTGATCTTTCTTGGCCTGGAAGATGGCGAGAGCCAGCTGCACAGGCTTGGAGTAGAAGATGGCCGGCTTCTGAACGCACAGCCTACCAGAGTACTTGAGCACCTCCATTCCGCCTTCGTTGTTCAGCGTCAAGAGAATGTAGAGACCCCTCATCTCTGGCTCGGCCGTGCCGCGGGATGGGGACTTGGCGCCATTACTGCCGATTATTCTTTGGGCCACGTCGGCAGCTTGCGCAGTGTTGGAGAGGGCGCTGCCATCAAAGTCGACGGGAGATTTCCCCATCACAATATCAGAGCCGCAGCCCTGCGCGCAGTCATCTGCTGCTGCGCCACCCTCTTCTACCAGAGACCTGCCCAGCGCGTCATCGTAGTAATTGTTCAGTGTCTTCATCGTCTGGCCCAGCTCTGCCACATTCTGCTGGCTCTGATGCTTCACAAAGTCTGGAATGTGACTAAGTTGATGTTCCGACATGGCGTGCCACCGGGCGATGCGTTCGTGGCATCGTACTGCTAAAGCGTCGCACTTTCCGCCAGTTCCGATGTAGTTCTGCAGGATGAAATCCTTTCGGATCATGCGGGTGCGATCCCAGATGAACTGGTAGACATCCAGAGCAGGGGGCGTGTCCGACGGCTGCGTGGACTGCATCCAGCGCTTGTCTGGTCCCTGCCTGTCTCGCTCCATGACCCACTCCTCCAAATATCCGCATACCCGTTCCAACACCTCCGGCGGGCGCACCAGCTCGGGAATGTCCAGCTTGAAGTCGGCGGCGGACCGCCGAAATCGCTTCACGGCCGTATCGCGCAAGGTCCATTCCTTCGGATGGAGCCCTCCTGGGTCGGTGATCTGGTGGAACAGACATCAGACGCCGATGTGAGACATGAACTGAAGTCGATCAACGCACGCAAAGTAACCTCAACACTCACCTCCAACAGCTGGATGTCGCCCTCCCGTTCCCTCCGCACCAGCTCTTCATCTGGACACATGCTCATGCACACCCCGATCAGGCTCTTGGCGTTGCTCAGGTTGTTCCTCCCACCCATGTCGTCCTCGTCGTCGTCCCCACTTTGGTCCGGCGTGCTCCAGCCTCCTCCGGCATCGTCGCTGGATGGAGCGGCGGCGGCCGCAAATTGGCCCGATTTCGCCTTCAGATCCTTCGGGAGCAGTTTGTTCAGGCTCTGATCTCTGTCAGAGGTGGAGAATCGAAGGGCGTTTTTGGCGGCCAACTCGGCGTTGGCGGATTCGTCGTCCTTCTTCCTATCCCTGGCAAAGCGAAGGGCATTCCTGGCTGCCAGATCGGCGTTGGCGGTTTCGTCGTCCTTCTTTCGATCCCTGGCCTCGTTGCTGGAGGAGGAGCTTTGCTCGCCTTGCTTCATCTGTTGCAACTTCTTTCGCTTCTCCTGGATCCGAGCTTTGAGCGCCGCCAGCTGATCGTTCCCGGCCGCCTCGGACGATCCCATACCCTCGCTGTTGTCAGAGCCCATTGAGTTGTCGGCCCTGGAACTTTTTTCCTTTCGAGGGATCCGTTGCGCGAACGGGGAGGATGTGGAGGCAGAGCTAGCGCCGCCAAATCCCCCGCTGGAAGAGCCAAAGCCCGAGGCGGGTGCTGGAGCATCATCATTCATGGACGACCCAAATCCCGTCGAAGTACCGCCAAATCCACCACTGCCTGAAGAAGTGTTGCTTGGTGCAAACGGCGCGGCAGAGGCGCTCAGGCCAAATCCCCCTCCCGACGAAGATCCAAAGCCCGAAGGTGCAGGTGCCTGACCAGAGGACCCGAACCCCCCGGCCGACGACCCAAATCCAGTCGCCGGGGCAGGCGCCGGCGAGCCGAATCCCGACGAGGGCGCAGTGGAACCGAACCCAGAAGAAGCTGGTACGTTCGCGGGCGACCCAAATCCCCCCGCGGCGGGTGCGGATCCAAACGCCGACGAAGCGGGGGCAAACCCCGCTGTGGCCGTGGCCCCCGTGGCGGAGGGAGGTTGTTGCGCCGCCACATTCGAAGAAGAGCCAAACACCATCCCGGTTGATGGCTGCGAGGGAGAGCCACCACTAAACCCAGTTGATGGCTGGGACGGCTGCCCGAATCCCGAGGGCTGCGAGGGCGATGTTGATTGTTGCCCGAACCCTGACGAGGGTTGGGACGGTTGGCCAAACGCAGGCTGGGGCGGAGGCGAGCCAAAGACAGCCTGCTGCGGTTGAGATTGCGCCCCGAACCCGCCAGCCCCCGAGGTCGATGCACCGAAGGCAGGGGCGGGCGCGCTGGAGGCGAATCCCCCTCCCGCAAACCCTCCAGCAGATGAACCGAAGCCAGGGGGAGAGGACGCCCCAAACGCTGCCGGGGCGGGAGATGGTGCACCAAATCCTCCAGAGGCACTCCCAAATCCCCCGGACGATGCATTTCCAAACCCTGCAGCGGGGGCGGGGGAGCCAAACGACGGCTGCGGTGGCTGGTGTTGCCCAAACGTTGATGGTTGCTGTTGCTGTTGCTGATTTGCAAATCCAGCGGCTGGTGGCTGCCCGCCAAACCCCGGCGGCTGCGGCGGCTGCGGCTGGCCGAAGCCGCCCCCGCCGCTCCCAAAGCCCGACGAGGGCTGGCCAAACCCGCCCGTGCCGAAGCCCGCCATTTGCTGCTGGGTAGGTGATGGGAGAGGCGCGGCGGTCCCCCACGTCCGCGTCCGCTCAGAGTTTTTGGTTTTTGGGGGTGTTCGGCGTGATCGATGCTCACGTGAAATCACCCCAGCTCCACTCTCCCCCTGCTGCGCGCCGTTGGTTACCATAGTTGCAATGGTGCCCTCCCGCGCGCGCCTCTGGCTCCGCGGCCTGGCGGCCCGCTCGTCGCTATCGCGGGGGGCATCAGTGGCGGATCGCTGTGCAGGCGCTGGCATCGGCAGAAGCGTCGGTGGATGCACCGTCCCCGCATCGACGGGGCACCACAATCGTTGCAACGGCCAAAGACAAAGATGCGCCGCATCTTTCTCCTCCCATGCCGCGGTGGAGGAACCGCCCGCCCTCTCTGACGGAGATACATTTGCACTGGAGGCTCGTATCGCCGAGGTGGCGAGCGACGGAGGGCATCTCACCCTCCAATTTCAGAGCGCCGAGGGAGAGGCAACCGACCCATCCACCTTTCACGCCTCGTGGCTGTGGTCCAACGATCCCCGGCGGGTGGTCCTGCCGTCGGGGCAGCGGACGTCCACCCCCGGACAATGGCGACGCAACTCGAGGCCGAGGATAAAGGAGGCGAGGATTGTGCATTGCGACGTCTTGAACGAGCCAACGCTTGGCTCGGAAGCGTCGACTGCCAATGGCCCCACACGGAGAAGGACTGCTGCCATCCCCTGGCGGTTTATGGAAAGCATCCAGCGTGG
>JALLAP010000907.1:0-12595 GCA_036939355.1 Thalassiosira profunda | reverse complement strand
GCGTTGGGCATCGCCGCCACGGACGGCGTCGTCATCGCCACGGACAAGAAGTTCGGGAGCGCGCTCGTGGAGGGGGAGGGCGTGCGGAAGGTGGAGCGGGTGACGGAGGGGAGCGGCTTCGTCTATGCCGGGGTGGGCCCGGATTATCGGGTGCTGGGTGAGTGACTGATTTTGTTGCAGGACTGTTTTGTGCTGCTCGCTGTGATGTTGAGGGAGAGAGGTAATATTAGTTAGGGGAGATTGAGGGCGGCTGGCTTCGTCAACGGACAGGACCCTCTCCCTTCATCCTTCATCAAGACGAGGACATCAAAGCGATGATTTCTGGGGAGATTTCTCTAACACTGCCAATCTTTCCCACCTCGCAGTCCGAAAGGCCCGAAAGTCGGCCCAGGCCTACTTCCGGGAGTACCGGGAGACCAAGCCCGTGGGACAGCTCGTCAAATCCACCGCCAGCGTGATGCAGGAGTACACCCAATCGGGCGGCGTCCGCCCCTTCGGCGTCTCCCTCCTCGTGGCGGGGATGGACGGCGACGGCGTCCCCCGCCTCTTCCAGGTGGACCCCTCCGGGGCCTACTTCGGGTGGAAGGCCACGGCCATCGGGAAGGGGTACGTGAACGCCAAGAACTTCCTGGAGAAGCGCTACCAGGACGATATGGAGTTGGAGGATGCGATTCACACGGCGCTGCTGACGCTTAGGGAGGGGTTCGAGGGGGAGATGGACGGGCACAACGTCGAGGTGGGGGTGGTGCGGAAATCTGACGGAAAGTTTCAGCTGTTGACGCCGGAGCAAATTCAGGATTATTTGGACGAGGCCAACTANGCGGAAATCCGACGGGAAGTTTCAGCTGTTGACGCCGGAGCAAATTCAGGATTATTTGGACGAGGCCAACTAAAGGGTTGGGGATGATTGAAGGGGGTTGCAGTGGGGTTGGATGACGCAAACAAGCAATTGTCGTTTACATAAACCCATCTTTATTGTTGGGTATCCACGAGGAAGTCTTCCCACCCCTTCCACTCACTTTTGTACTTCAGATCCGGTCGGAAGGGCAAGCGGCTTGCAATGTCGTCGTCCGGGATGGTTTTGCTCCTCATCAACTCGAGATAGGCCTCTTCTGTTTCCACCCCTTTCAGTGCCCGCGCCACGGTTCGCCCCTCTTTGAAGCCGAGGGATACACCTGTTGCACGGTTAGACGGGATTTCTGTGCGTGATATGCAATGAGATGCATATCACCGTCTATATTACTTACCCAGGAAGTCGTCCCACCCTCTCCAGCTCTGATGCAATGATGTGAGCACATGATGTGCTTGAGGTATCCTATTGCAGCAACGCATTTAATATCACTGCAAACAACTCACCTCCTTCCAAACCACATCGGCATCCTTCGGAATCTGATACGCCCCCGGGCAGGTATACTCAATGAATTCATCCTTTGAATCAAATCCATGCCCTCGGGCAATACGCCTCGCCTCGTCGAAGGAGAAGAGGCGCCGCGATTTCGTCGTCTTTGTGGACTCGGCCTTTGCAGCATCGCCGCCGGCCATCATCTTTGTGCGCGTGCGTCGATGGAGTGGCTGGTGCAGCGAGAGGAAGGCGCTCGTGGCGATGGATGCTCTCATCGTTCCACATTCCTCTGTCTCCCTTCTCCTCAAAGCCTGGGCCCTGGGCCCCCCGCCCCCGCGCGCCCGCGAGGCGTGCAGTGGCGGATTTAATTCCTCCGTAGAAAGCTACGAAGGAATAAATATTATCCATACTTTTGGAGGGAAGAAAGTGGGATCGGAAGCGGGAGGCACCGGCTCCCCAAGCGCCCTACGCCCTCCCGCGCCGTCCTCCTCGTACATTAACACCACTCCCGGTGTCCAGCCGTCCTTGCTTGTAGCTGTCGGAGGCTCCTCGGCGCTGCCGGCCACAGGCGGGGGCTGCCGACACCAACACAAAATAGGTAGAGGCGAGAAGAGCGCTCTCTCCTAAGCCGCGGGGAGGGGAGGCCACCTACCGAAGGACTCCGCCACACTGTCTTCGAAGGAACGAGATGTAGAATATGAAGCTGGTGCTTGTCAACGAGGCAGGGGAGGAAACTCCCATCGATGTGGATCCGACCATTACATCAATATACGCTGTCTGCAATGCGTATGCTAATAAGCACAACCGCCAGATGGATTCTTTCCTGTTCGTCCACAATGGAAAGACGCTACCCGCCGACAGCACAAGGACGGTAGCCGAGCTTGGCATCGATGAGGACAACAACGTGATAAAAGTTGACGCGTCCTTGTGTCTGACGGTGATCGACGAGGAGGGGGAGGAGACTCGGTTCAAGGTCCGTGAGAACACGACGCCCCTCTCTCGCGTCTTCACAGAGTATGCCAAGAGAAAGAGCACGCCACTCGAAACTCTGGTGTTTACTCGCAATGGAAAGGCCATATCAGTCGGAAGTACAGCCTCGGATCTCAGCATGGATGAGGGCAATGCGGCGATCAACGTCGCCGTGAGGCAAAAGATGAGCATCTACTTTGTCAACGAAGACGAAGGCGGGGACCATGATAATGGCGACATGTGGGGGTTGGAAGAAAATCCCAACTTGAGCGTGAGTCGCCTCTTTCGTGAATACATACACGATAAGCGGTTGGGGTTGGTTTGGAATCGGCAGACGTTCAAATACAAAGGGAAACGCCTTCCGATTGATTGCGGCAAAACTCTGTACGAGCTTGGCATGGCTGACGGTGACATCGTGTATGTCTCGTTCCAGGTGCCGAACAGGGAAGAGGTTGAAGAAGAGTTTGACAGCATCCAGGCTCTCGCTAGTGGCAACGCCTGCCACCCAGGCCACTTTGTTAGCGCGAGAGTGGCACAAATCTTTGCTCACAAGAATGATGCAAACAACACTGACGAGGAAATAGTGGAAACAGGCATCGTGGTGAGCTATGCTGAAGGCGAGGCTGGCACTATTTGGACTGCTAAATATCCGCAAGGGGGCGAGGTAGAATATTCGAGGGAAGATTTGATCAGCGCGATTCTTTCTTTCTACGATATGGATGGCCCGTTGCGTGACATCAAAGATCACTTCGAACGCGTGGTGGGTGATCTACAGTCTGAGGTGGGCTTTCTGAAGGAAGGGAAAATCATTCGAAACCCTATGATACCCCTCCGGGTTCAGGGCAGTACAGATGAATTATTGTTGCAAGGGTTGAAGATTGAGCAAGATGTGGAACGGCTGTTGGATATTTCATCGCAATGGCAAGATGATCTTCGAGACACGCCCGCAATGCAACGCTTGTGGACAGAATTCATAGACGAGCGTAAGACTTTGATGCAGGAGTGTAGGGCGAGAAGCCCGATGCTGGAGGCCGGAGTCCCAGTCTATGCAAAGTTTTGGCCGGACGATATCGGAGACGATCCATCTTGGGAGTATGGGGCGATCGATTCCTTTCAGTGCTCTGAGGATACAGGTTACGGTCCACGGAGAGAGTACTGCGTGACATTTGACGACGGAAATTTGCAAGAGAACACTCCATCAGATGAGTTGATGCGCGAAAACGAGTATCATCTGGTGAAGGATTACACTCCAACCAAATGGAAGGACGTTACACGTCGGTTCGACAGAGAGTCGTTAGACCCATGGGCGAAGAATGTCGGTTGGTTCGTTGTGAACATTGATGGGATTGAGCAGCCGTTCACTCACTTGCATGATGCTCTCAGAGCACGTGACGCCCACAACGGATTTAAGTCCGACGCACTCTCCACATTCTTTGAGGAGAATGTATCCGAATCAACCTCGGCAACGCAGCAACGAATCTTACTCCGCCTCATTCTTGCAAGCGAACGGACATCAAACAGCGACATGAAGCGTATTTGCAAAAATCTTTCGGATTCCATGAGCCATCTAGGTCCTGAGATCAACAACCGTGAACTTGCTGCTGGTGTATCCTGGAAAGAATCGATGGGGCATTACGAGGCGAGAAATCCTTTTGATATGAAGGACAGCGTGTACCGTTTTTCTCTGGCCCAACAGTGCGTTGCGGAGGTGAGCAGTTATCGACTTTGCTGTTTCAGCCCCTCAAGCCAAACCACCTAACGTTATGCCTGCCCCCACTTGCAGGCAATGAATTACGCCCAACTTTGCCGGTTCTATATTGCTGCGAGGGGAAATCTCAAACTGTTTCTGAAGAAGGTGCCACTTGTCCGTGAGGCCCACACCGCAGTATCAGAGGGCATGGAGGACATGTTGACCTACCTAGAAAAAAATGCGCCAGAGAACAAGGACGACTTTGGATTCGTCAACATTGTCGATGCAGATAGCAGCGCAAAAAAGAAGTACACTGTCCCGAGATCATCTCCGTTCAAGCGCATTCTCACTGCCTATGCAGCCAGTAAGAACACGACTGTCCGCTCGCTCAGGATCGAACACAACAGCAGGACTGTCTTCCTGAGCTCATTTGGGAAGCAAAGCCCGGAGTCTCTGGGTCTGAAGGACGATGATGAAATCAAGGTGGCAATCATACAGCAATCGTCACCAGAGCCAAGCCCAAAGGCTCAGCGCACGAAGCCGAAGCCCCTAACGTCGAGAGGCAGAGGGAAGAAAGGCAAGTCGAAGAGGAAAAAGAGGACCCAGCAACCCACACTTGAGCCACCAGTCGACGATGAGGAGAAAATGAGAGCGATGTGGTTCGATTCCATCTCTCGTGTGTTCGCTGAGGCAGATCCGCAGTTCAGAGACATTCGACAGAGGCTCAATGCGCTCAGCTTGCAGCGAACGAAGCCAAAGCAAAGGAAGGCAAAGCCAAAGAAGGAACTGGAGGTTGAAACTGTGGACAACCCACCGACCGATGGTCTTGGAGGCAAAGCCGGCAAATCGTACTTCGTCGTTCTCGTGGGAGAGGAAACCAATCTCTACAAAACGCGGAAACCATCTACTAGCATAGCGCGGGAGATTGATCTCCACGGCTTGACGAAAGAAGAGGCGCTGACGAAGCTCGACGAGTGCCTTCCAAAATGGGTGGATACCGCGATGAAGGAGGAGTATCCCTGGGTCATCGCCGTTCGAATCGTGTGCGGCGGGGGCAGCCAGACGTTAGCGGAAGCGGTCGAGCAGTGGATCCGAAGAAACGCCAACGTGTCCAACGCTCCAAAGAGCCTTTATTGTTAGTTGTGCACACACAACAGATGAAGCGCCTCTCTCATGTCAGAGAGGAGCGAGGGGAGAGATCGTATACTGCATCATTTCATACTTTTAGTAAATCTGCATTGATCACAACGTTGTTTGACTCTTCTTCCTTGGCCAGACAAAGCAAGACACCAGCTTGTTCATCGTTAATCCAGGTCGTCCGCAGCAGCGGCTATCTTCTCGTGCCCATTTTCCTCGTCTGGCGATTTCGCAGGTGCCTCAAAGGCATCGTATGAGTCGCCGTCAGAGGACAAGCCAGCGTCTTCGACGTCGTCGTGCTGTTCGCATCCATCCGCGGTATCGATCATCACTTCTTTTCCTTCATCCGCTTCAGCTTCATCGTGGTCGCCTCCATGCACAGTGGTATCTTTGGACTCAGAGACATTGCCAGCAGCCATTTGGTCGCGATCCTCCAGCGATGGATCGGCCTCGTCGTTCCCCATTTCAATGTCACCGATGGTTGTCTTGGCTGGAGGGTCAGCAGAAGCAGAACCAGCGCCAGGCACCTCGTCTGTGCTAACGCTCAACTGCGACGACGTCCCTGCGTACGTATTCAGCGCCTTTTTCCACGCCTCATCAGTAACCAAAGCCCTCGCCACAACCTCTTCAGTCGTCATTTCTGTAGCCGACGCTGGCGAGGTGGTTGCTTCTGACCCAGCACGTTCGCCACTCTCCTCGCCTGCTTCCTCTTCAGCGGAATCGCGAGATTTATCCCGCCTCCTTCTCCTGGACACAACTAAGAACAGAAGCGCGCCAAACAGTACGACGACAATCAAGCCCAACACAATTGCGACTGCCGATGAGCTGTTGCCTCCCTCGGCTTGTGGCTGCGACTCTATGTTCGTGTTCGACGACGCCATGTTAGTCTCCTGCGGTCGAACACGGTCAATGTAAATAACTCGCTTGACACTGTCCGATTCGTAAGCTCCGGCAGCCATCTGGGTGCGCACGAAGAAGAGGAGATTCTCTGCAATGTCCCTCGCGACTGCGTCAGAAGTGTCCTTCCGGACGTGAACAATCAAAGACTCGACCGCTGCGTGGCATTCAGCGTTGGATATAACGACTTCAATCGAGCAGGGATCTGGCGATAAGCCCGTCGGCGCCGATTGAATTGCCATGACATTTTCTCGGCTGGCTTCGAGGGAGCTGCGCTGCAGTCTGCGTCCAACGCTCACTGATCCAGTGCATTGCAGCCGGCCAGCAATACTGTCCATTAATGAGCGCCTGAACTCGGCAGTGGCATCTTCCAACGATGCATCACTATCTCTGTGGAGCTCGTAGCGAAACGACAGATCCAGCGGCTTTGATTCTTCGACGTCGAACGATCCTTGCGTAGGGCCGCATTCGATAAACATTTGCTGGTCATGCGTAGGCTGATTGTTCGCATGTGCCGGCTTAAATGGAGAGCTCGGGCTCGGGTTGTTTGGGTAGGGAGCGACTGCAGAATGAGTCGTTGGGGAGATGGATTGGGTGGCAACCGTGGCAGTGGTGGCGAACGTTTCAGTGGTTGAAGGTGAAGGAGATGGGATTGTAGTGGTTGTGGAAGAGGTACCCATAGCGGAAGGAGAAGCATTTGTCGAAGGTGGGGGAGGTTGGGAGGTCGTTGTGAATGTCGTCGCAAACGCAGATGTTGAGGAAGTTGTTGTTTGCGCTAAGATTGAGACCAACGAAGGGAACGTACCAGGTGAGGAAGGAGGCATTGCAACGGGAGTCGTGGGAAACAACGCTCCTGGCGTGACAGGCGTTGGGCCTGGCTGCGGGCTTGTCGCCTCCGGATAATAGCCAGGCTCTCCGCAGTTGAATGTCGGGTCGAGGAGCTTTTTGTTGGTAACGTCTAGAAGTGGCGTTGAAAGATCTTCCATGAGATCTCCGGACAGTTCCCAGATGATGAATCCACCGAGGTTGTGCTCTTGTGCGTATTGAACCTTGGCACAAATGGCTACGAAAGAGGCAACGCATTGGTAACGTCAGCAACGCCTCGGTTTATAGAGGGGTGTAACAAGACGAGACCTTACCATTTTCGTCGTCGTAGGAGACAAGACCCCCATTTTCGAAGTAAGCATAGGGTGTCCACGTCTGCTTGTCCCAGATAGACGTCATGGATGGCAGCTTGGCCATGATGTTGAAGTATTGTGGCGTTCCTGCAAACCAGAGGAGCAACGTTAGCGTGTGTCCTCGTCTCAATGCAATGTGAAACAACGCCACATCTGCTCACCATCGTCGATGCCCCAAGCTCCTTGATCCGCTCCTTTGTGAGGTTCGTTCAGACCAGTTGCTCCGGCGAAACTCCTTCCATAGAATGGCAATCCAATGTCTTTGAATGGGGATGAGAGAAGTAGAAGAAGCGTGAGAGTTTGGGCACGCCTGCGTATCAACAGCTGTTCTGAGCGTCACTCACTGATCTTGTCTCGATTGCCGCCCCCTGCCAGCCAGTTTTCGACGCAGCTGTGCACGTCGAAGTCCTCTTCGCCCCAGCCCTGATGGTAGAGAGGCGCGTTGATCCCGGTAGTCGCAGAGAACGCCCCGTGGAAGTCTTCTCGCGAGGAATGCAACAGCGAGGCACAATAAGATCGTGTAGTAATTAGAGGCGCAAAGACGAGGACACAACGTACCGTACGTCATGAGGTTGAGCTCGCTCAGGGTGTTCGCAACATGTGCAATGTCCAGGTTCGCAATGTGCCTCGGACCGCAGGGCAGTGCCGCAGTCAATCCATAAAATTTACCCGTCTGCCTGCCAAGCTCGTCGAGCTTTACTCGGACATCGTCCAGCAGAAGTTTGAAGTTGTCCCTGTCTTGCGGCGTCCCCGAATGATCCGGAAAGCCAGGATACTCCCAATCGATGTCAATGCCTGTACGCGAAACGAACTTAGAAGGTCGAACAGCCGAAATCAGACGATACAACGGCACTGCAGCACTCACCATCGAAGCCATAATCGATAATCAAATCAACGCAGTTTTGGGCGAATGTTGCCCTGGCTGTGGCGCTCGCGGCCATGGCCGGGAACGGATCAGAGAGCGTCCAGCCACCGAGGCTGGGGTAGATCTCGGCGCCCGCTGCATGGACCAGGTGAATAAGGCCCTTCTCGTAGTCGTGATGCTTGCAGTTCTTCATTCGCGGGCTGTCCCACGAGCAGTGCGCCTTCGACCCTTCGCTGGGGTTCCAGTTGTACGGGCCAAACAGGACGTTCGGATCCTGTTTTGGGCAAATCAAATCAAGCGTTGCATTAGCTTTTATGCAACGAAGGCGTAAAAGGCAACCACACGCATAAACTCACACCCCAGGAATCGGTACCCCACATGTCTCCTTGCTCGTTTATCTGAAAGAATGCAAAATTCACTGTGGCCATGAGAAGAAACAAGAGGATGAGCTCGATTGCAAGAGGCGACATACAACGCAACACACAAAACGGCCTACCTCTCTGCACCTTCGTGAAGTCCATGTTTTCCGGCGCCCCCTTCTTGTTCCTGTCGTACCATTGCCAACTGGCATAGTAGCCAACGATGGTCTTGCCGTGGCTCCCTGCCGAGGAAGGCCGGTTGCCGTTGCCGTTGCCATTGCCCTGCGACGACAGGCCGACGGGTATCGCTATCCCCGACGACGTGTCCGCGGGAGAGGGTCCGCTTGCGGGCGTCGGGGCCGGAGGGCTAGGGCTTGCATTGTTCTGGAGGATCCTGACCTCAGCGCAATTCCAGAATTGTTCTGGAGCCCCGGTACCGTCGGGGCTGACGCTGACGCAGGGCATGGAAGAGGTGGCGCCGCNTCCAGAATTGTTCTGGAGCCCCGGTACCGTCGGGGCTGACGCTGACGCAGGGCATGGAAGAGGTGGCGCCGCCCCACCCCGCAGGCCAGTTGTACTGCTGGTATCCTGGGTGGTAGCAGCTGTTGGCTGTCAGGTAGTACCTGACGATAGTAGAAATGCATCGATTGCATCAGAGCGTGTGCATCCCAAACCAAGCTCGGCACGTAATCCACGCATTCCACCACTCACCACTGGATGAGCACCAAATCGCCGTACAGATCCTCCGGCAACCGCATCTTGAACGAGAAGTTCATCACCGACTGATTCGAAGTTATGTCGGGCTGGTAATCGACCTGGCTCACCGGGGCGAGGTAGGCCCGTTCGGGGAAGTTAGGATCCGCGTTCGCTCCGTGCAGCATGTCTTCTACGAACGTCAATTTGTATTGATCAAAGCACGCCTGCGACGCCACCTGTCCATAGGAGATTGGACACGCCGAGAACACAAAGTGGCCCTCTGCAATCATATCACGATGCGAACGGCGCAAGAGAAGATTGAGCGGGAGCGGTATCAAACGATTGCAATAGAGTGCATCAAAAGAGGTAGTACTCACTGTGATGCGCCGTCAACGACACGTCCAGCACCACCTCCTGGCCCTGCGTATACGTCGCCTGGATCATCGGGGGCATCGGCCCGCCCAGAACGTTCTTCGGAGAGTCGTAGTTCCGAATGCCCTGCGGATCCTCGATCAGCCCGCATCGCGCCAACGTGCCGCCCCGGTTGATGCAGTGGGGACAAGTCTCCGGCTCCGGCGTGGCGGGCGATTGGGACGACCAGTCCGTCTCCTGGAAGGCGAGGAGGTTGCGCGATCTAGGCGAGGAGAGGTAGCCGTGCCCGCGGGCGGGGTGGAGGAGGCATGCCAGGAGCACGAGGGTGACGGCGAGTTGCAATGATGTCGAGCACATGATATGCGCGTGCACGTGATGTGGACAGGCAGCGCCAAATTTGCTCCGCGTCAGAGACACTATCGGATCTATCGATGCCGAGGCATCGCCGACGGCGTTTTATGAGCTCTGCGCTCCTCCCATGCCCTCTGGAGGCCACACTACGAGGCGGGCGGAGGCGGCCGGCCAGCCGACGCTGCTTGAAAATCGGGGATGGAGTCACTGCCTACGTGCAAAGGAACCCCTACCATTTTTACCGGGGTCACGCGTTACTTTCGTGAGCACGATTCCCCGTGTTGGAAAGCCATAATAGTTATTGGAGAAGTCACGCTCACGATCACACGTGATTCAGCCGCTGACTTGGCCGGAGCTAGAGAGGCAGGTTCCGCTTTGCACGCTTTGCTCCCCCTCTCCGTTGCTTCTCTCCGCCTCGCCCATTCATCCCCACGAACTGCAATCCGCAATGGGAGCACAGTACAGCACGCCGGCGGCCTGCGAGGCCGCCAAGGACGACGCCAGCTCGGCCTTCGAGCCCGGCGGAAACGCTCCCATAGATCCTTCGCTGACCAACAGCAACGCCAGAGCACCGATCGTGCCCCCGCGGCCGATGCCGCAGTTGATGCGGCCGGAGACGTTCGACGAGAAGCTGTATCGGAAGGTGCGTTAATTGGATGCTGGCTATTGCAAATGCTCCGTCTTCTTCCGCCGCGGCCGGATCGATTGATGCACAACTTATATTCTGACTATCATCCCTCACATGAACCACACAACGACAAATGCAACAACAATCGGCGCAGTTCAAAGCCGAGCCCCTGGTGCCGATAGGATGCCTCGCCACCGCCTACTTCCTCGGCTCCGGCATCCGCTCCTTCTACAACCGCGATCCGGCCAAATCCCAAAAGATGATGCGGCTGCGCGTCGGGAGTCAATTCGCCACCCTCATGATCTTCATTGGCTACGCGGGGATGAACGCGTTCACGTTCGACTTGGCCCCGGGGATGGCGGTCCCGAGCGAGCAGGGGTACGGGGTGGGGGGCGGAAAGGGGAAAGAGGAGAGGGAGGAGAAGTGAATGAGGGGGGTGATGAAATGCAACTGCAATCCACTGGTTTGTGAGTGGTGGGAAAGGGAGCAATTCTGCAGCGCAGTTGTGTGGTGCAGGATAGGAAAGCTTCAGGGGTGGACTGGAAAGCTGCAACAAATCGGGGGAGGCAGGGGCAACGTTGAGCTATTGGAAGCGAGGGGAAATGTACATTAAAAGCGATAACACAGGACATGCCCTACTCTTGCAAAATGGCGCTGAATGTTTGAGTTGCCGTGCTCCCATGTGGTCGGCGGTGCTGGTGGTTGCAAGGGGGTAAGAGCAGATCTTTGCCCTGAGGAGGCGGCGGGGTACAAAGCGGAGAAGGAGGGTAGAGAGCTAAAATACGGGGTACGTAGGGTAGAGGGAAAAGAAAGAGCAAAGCGCAAAGCAGGAGACGAGCCCCCACTCTCCCGCTAGCCGACAACCGCCAGAACCGACGATCGCCGCCGCCCGCGGATTGCGTAGAATCCAGCGGAATCTGCTGGGTGGGCATCGACGGCCGCTGAGCGAATATCCAGCCGCCCGCGCCCGCGTATCGTCGAGGGCGCTCGGCGTCGTCAATCGCGAGCAGGGGAATCGCATTGGGGAGCGATATTGACCCGCATACGCCCCGCGATGGATAGATACACGCTGTGTGGAGAGCTGGGCGATGGCTCCTTCGGCCGGGTGCTGAAGGCCGCGCGGAAGGGGAGCGGCGAGGTGGTGAGTGTCGATACGCGTTTTTATTTATGACGCAAGAGAAAAGTCATTGTCGTACACGGGCTCCCGCGACGTCTCAATTCATTTGGCGTGCAGGTCGCCATCAAGCACATCAAGAAAACGTTCAAGACGTGGAAGGCGTGCGTCGACCTCCGCGAGGTCCAAAGCCTCCGCAACATGGCGCACCCGCAGTGAGCTGTGCTCCTATTTGAAATGCTTTCTTGCTTCACATGCTCACACATTGCTCCCTAACTTCAGCATTGTGCCCATCCACGAGGTGATTCGAGAGCGGGACGACAATCTTTACTTCGTCTTTGAGTACATGCCCGACGGTTCGCTGTACGAGCTGACGAAAGCGTGCCTCGAGGAGAGAAAGGCGGGCAAGCCCGAGCGGTTGACGAACGAGCGGATTCGATCGTTCGTGCGGCAGATCCTGTCGGGATTGTCCTACATCCACGAGCAGGGATACGTTCACCGGGATATCAAAGTGAGAGTAAACGTGCATCGCATGCATTGCTTACTATGTATCAGCCGAGCTAACAACATCTCCTCTCCTTCCAGCCCGAGAACATCCTCGTGAGCGGCGCCACGGCGAAGGTCGGCGACTTTGGCCTCGCGCGTCGCGCCCAGGCATCGAGGGCTCAGCTCACGTATTACGTGAGCACCCGATGGTATCGAGCACCGGAAGTCATTCTCCACTGCCCATCATATGGGAAACCCATCGACCTGTTCGCACTCGGATTGATTCTCGCCGAGATGCACAGCCTGCGGCCGCTCTTCCCGGGCTCGAGCGAGCTGGATCAGCTGACAAAAATGACGGAAGTGCTGGGACCGCCGACGGAGGACTCGTGGGCGGAAGGCGTCGTCAAAATGAAGCGGATGAACGTACGATTGCCACGCGCCTCTCCCAACGGAACATCTCGAGCAGATGCTGCGGAAACGACCATTCGACAGACACTGCCCAAGGACACCC
>JALLAP010000905.1:0-10402 GCA_036939355.1 Thalassiosira profunda | reverse complement strand
GAACGATGAACGGCGCGTGGATCCTCGACAAGACCCGCGGCTCGCCCAGCATGCGGGGCTACCTCGAGTGCCTCGGCGTGACGGATTTGGCAATCCAAGCCCACTAGAAGGGCGAGTCGGAGCACGACACCATCAACATCATCGAGTGCGACGCATCCACCTTTCGCATCAAGAAGATGTCGCGGGTGACTGACCTGACGTTGGACTTGAAATTGGGCGAGGAGTTTCAGCAGGAGCTGCCGGGCGACAGGGTGAAGACCGTATTGGCCACGAGCGACGATCCGGGCAAAAGCATCCGGATCCTGAGCCGGATGCCGACGATGAACGGCGTGGCGACGGTGGTGGACACGAAGACGCTAAAGCGGGAGGGGAACATTCTGGTGTTGGTGCAGACGTTGGTGATCAAGAACGAGCAAACCGGGGCGGAGAATACCACGGTGCGGTACTTTGTGCCGCACGAGGGGGAGATTGGGCCGGCGGCGGTGACGGCAAAAGGCACGGGGGTTGAAGTAAGCGTATGAGGAACCGCATGTTGAGTGGAGGAAATGAGCTCTCGTGTGTTCATCGGATACATCTCTTTGTTTATAATAATATCTTGTACTTCTCCTTGCTGGGCACGTGATGGACGACCACGGCCCCATCGCTCGACATGGTGGCGTAGATCCAGGGATCGCTGGCGCTCCAGGCCAAATCCGCTGTCACATCGGAGCATTCGAAGCGCGTCACCCGAATATCGCTGGCGCTAGATTCGTTTCTGGACGCTGTGCCTTTGTCCTCTTTGTCGTACTCGTCTCCATCGTCGCTTGTGGGTGTTGGCGCGTTATCCTCCACCCATCCCTCTTGCTCGTCCTCCTCTTTGTTGATTTTCTCTTCTCCATCATCTCCCTCCATCTCATCATCATCAAAGCTTCCCTCGTCTGCATCCGCTTCGTCGTCGTCGTCCAGGTCCAAAAGGGGAGCCGACGAGCAGCTCGAGATTCTCCACAGGTTGGCAATGCCATCCGACCCACCACTGAGCACCAGCTGATCGTACGAAGGGTTGTACAACGCGCGCGTCGTCCAGTGAGAATGGCCGCCGCGAACCGCTTTGAGGAGCGGTGGCGGCATCTGGCCGCTGCCGCTGCCGGCGAGCGCCTCCAGCCCATTGGAAAGATGCATCCGCAAATCCCAAAACTTCATCACACCATCCATGCCCGCGGTGACCACCACGTTTGTTTGCAAATGGTTGTGGCACACGTCGGCCACCCCATATCTGTGCGCGGAGCGAATGACTCCCGCGCCGCTCGATGCCGGGGCGCGCATATCGTATGCCACCACATCCACTCCGGCCGTGGCCAGGAGGTTGTGCGTGTCGTGCGGATCCCACGAGACCCGCCTCGGCAGCGCCGAGTGCATGGACGCCAGCTTGGCAAATCGGTTCTTGCCCCCTCGCCGGGACGAGGCGGCGCCGCTCCCGCCGGTGGACCACACCTCCTTGACGTCCGATAGGGAGGAAATGTCCCAGAGCGATATTGGCGATTGGGCGTCCCAACCGACGGTGATCAGATTGCCCCCGCCGTCGCTGGAGGAGGCGTCGGCCAAATCGTAGAGCGCATCGCCAGAGGAGTTGGAGGGAGAGAGGAGCGGGCTCCACAGGATTTGCCCCACCCGCTGCTCCCATCCGGTCGTCGATGCAGAGTTTTCTTCTCCGTGGGGAATGGTCACCACCGGCTCCAACTTGGACCCAGACGCCAGTGCACTTCCCTCGCNCTGAGTGGTCTCCGTGGGGAATGGTCACCACCGGCTCCAACTTGGACCCAGACGCCAGTGCACTTCCCTCGCCGTCGAACTCGTCCTCATCCCCGCCCCCCTCGCCCATCTCAGAGATGCGCCACAGCGTCGTCTGGAATTTGGTCAACGGCGCGCCCTCCTTTTTTTCCTCGCCCTCCGCCGCCGCCGAGAACACCGCCCCGCCCCCACAAGTGACCGCCCATTCCCCCCTCGTGGGATGGCACGCCATCGCCCACACTTCCCCGGAGGGATGGACCCACGATCGCTCCTGCGTCAATTCGTTCGAGTCCTCGTGGTATTGCAAAAGATATAGGCGGTTGGTCCGCTCGTCGTCGTCCTCCTCAAGAATGTTGTTTGTATCGCCCCCGCCATCGCCATCGCCTCCCAGCTTGGACACGGACGGGATGGCCGATCCCGCGAGGAAGCGGTGGGACGCAAACGACGAGGCAGTCTCGAGGTAATCGTCGTCGCCCCAGCCGCCATCGCCCCCGTCGGCCTCCTCCGCGGGCTTGGACGGCGGCGGCTTGGAGGAGGAGGACGGGGGCGCCACCGCCGAGAGGCAGCGGCAGGGTCGGTTGAGCGAATAGTCGACGTCCTGGTTGGAGGAGAACATGGCCGCGGGTTACCAGGAGGAGGTGCACGCACCCGGCCGAGGGGGGGGCAGGGGCCAGGGGCGGGTACGTAGGTTCGGGTAGGTAACTACGTAAGGAAAGGTAAGGAATCGACAGAGCGGAAGAAAAATGACAGATGACAGATCGCGACTTGCTTGCCGCCACCTCCCGAGAGCGAAGACGGCAACCTCGGCCCTCGCCGTCATGCCGCTCGCAAAGCCAACATTTGGGACTGTCCTGGTGCGTCGTCGTGCCAATGAACGCCCAACAGGTAAGTTGTTTGCCGGGCGCGGCGGCTTGGCATTGGGTTTGCTCGTCGCGTACCTAGCATCCCATTCCTCTTGACGCCAATGCTCTGCGACCGATCCCAATCCACAGACTGGGAGCAGCGGCTCCGTCCCATCTGCCAAAAGGTACGCGTCGTCGAAAAACTTCTCGGCGGGGCACACCTCATGCTGACGGGCGCCAACGGCATTGCCGTGCGGATTTACACCGCGGACGACGCGAGTCGCTTGGAGCCCCCGTGCGACGGCGACGGCGAGGAGGGAGTCGACGGCCTCCGCTCCTTTCGCGACTCCTTCGAGCACTCGGCCGTCTTCTTCGTATTGCCGTCGGGGCAGCAGCAGCGGGACCAGCTCGGGCGGCGCGAGTCCTTCGTGTCGACTGCGCAGCGATCTCTTCTCCGGTGGGACGACGGGGAGGACGGAAGCAACGGAGGGAAGAAACGCATCACGAGGACGGTCGTCGTCTCGGACGTCTCGCAGGTGATTCAGAGCATCGACTCGTTTGCCCAAAGCCTCACATCGGAGAAGCGCGAGAAGAGGCGCAAGTACTTTGCGCAGGTGGCCAGCAAGAACTATCTTGCGGTTGACGGGGTCACCCAGCCGACGCAGGAAGCGATTGCCAACCACGTCACGCGAACGTTCAACGAGTGGGCGGAGCGCATGGAGATGCCGGAGGGCGACTCGAACGTGGTTCTGAGCATGCTGGGATCGTTGGCGAACGTGGCCACGGCGACCGCGAGCACGCTGGACGAGGTACCGATAACCAATGCGTCCAAAGAGTTGGTCTCCCGCTTCTTCGGAGCGAAGAGCGTCCTCGATACGCCTGTCGAAGATAAGCAATCGAGGGATGGCAATGCGTTTGAGTTTGACGACATTGACGATTCGGAGCTGCTGCAATGTCCAGATCCTAGCTCGAGCAATCGCAACGAGCATCTGGAAGCTCAAACTCCCTACCCAAACATATTTGAGACCACGGCGAAGAAGCCTGTGATGCAGAACAATGCATCCTACACGGGGGGCAATGCGTACACTCCAATGGTCCCAACGCGCCTCGATCGGCAGCCTGGGTACGACGAGACGCCCTCGATCTTCCCCGCCTCGTTCTCGAGCGCGAGGCAGAATCATTTTGCCCAGCCTGCCTCCACCAGGGGGTATCAACGGATGCCCAACGGGTATCAGACGGGCTATGAACAGGAGGTGCATGGGGCAGGCTACTCGGACAACGGTGGCTTCGCTGGGGGGCAACACTATGAGAGCTACCGCAATGGCAACGCGCGCAGGTACGGAGAGTCCAACTGGTTACCGCATCAGCAGTTCATGTGAGGATACTGGGAGGGCCGCAAGCAGCGGGGAATTGTCGACTAGCAGCTGTCTATTTTCACCAGATCACACTCGTGCATCTGTTCATGACTGCATTCTCATCCCCCCGCGATCGTAGCCGACGTCGAATCGATTTTCCCTAAAATGATTGGCATCCACGGAAACATCCCCGACATCTTCCATCATCTCTACCATGTGCATTTCCCCCTCCGCCTCCATCCTGCATGGAGACATTGGCTGTTGCTGTTGATTCTGGAACTGCTGGAACGCCCTCGGCTGGGGATTGTAACTCTGCTGCTCGAAGCTCCCCGAGCTCGAAAAGGACGTCATAGACGGCGCAAACAATGTTGGCTGCCCCACCGCAGCCACGGGCACAGGCTCCAACACATTCAACTGCTGCTGGTGGCGACTCCTGTTCGCCTCGACGCTCCACCACTGTCTTCGCCTCGCCGGCATGGCCATGAGAAAATCGAGGAGGTCCTGGAGGGAGCTCACCGGGGACCACGCGCCAAAGACCGCCGTCGCCACATCAATGTCCAAAAGCTTGGCGTCCCCCGGAGCTCCCTCGAGCGCCGCCCCCGGCGTGGGAGGAAGCTGCTGGATCAAAATCTGCTCGGGGACGGGGGGCTCCACCTGGCTCTGCATCACGGACGAGGCCACCATGGCCGCCGAGGCGTGGCTGCAAAAATTATCGTGGCCCAATCCCCACCCATGGACGCTCGTGTGCACATTATTTTCCGCGCTCGAGACGAAATCCCGCGTCACCCGCGTCACGACGGGGGGCACGTGGGGGTACATCCGCGGCATTTGGAGCACGAAGGTCCACCGCTCGGGCGGGAGGGGGGTGGTGGCTCGAGCAGCGGCATTGGCCGGCGGTTGGTGCAGGTAGGTTACGCGAAATTTCAGCGGGTCGACCGGATCCCGCACGAGGCGGGCGTCCGGCCGGACCAATTCCCCGTGCGCGCGCCCCCGACGATCCAGGGAGGGGGACGGGCCGCGGGGGTGGGCGGTTGGGTTGCCCGGCCAGCTGTTCTGGTCGATCGGTCCCAGCCCGTTGCTGCCACTCGCCGAAGACGACCATTGGCGGCCCAAAATCAATCCCTCGACGTCGCGGTCGAGGCGGAGCTCCCCGGGGCTGGTGGAGATCTTGACGCGCTTCAGCGACTGCCCGATGGAGGCGCAGTCGGGGGAGGAGACGCGCTTCATTGCTGCTAATGGCGGCTGAGGGGGAGAGGGGTTGGTTGTTGTTGGGGGGGGGGGGGCGAATTATGGCCGGTTATCTACCCCCGGTCCTGTACGTACTTTCCTACCTACTCGGGAGGAGACAGGAACGAGGAGCAAGAAGCAAGAGCCCACCAAACCGGTTCTCTTCTGCTCGTTGCCTCGGCGCTGACCACCTCAGTAGCAACCCTATGGGCTGCAAAATCTCTGCTTGGAGACTAACAATTTAGTAGTTGTTAGAGTGAGTTGGCACTTTCAGTTGAAGGCCTTCTTGCATATCGCTTACGGAAATTACAACTGAAGTTCACTATAGTCCTCTGTGAAAGATGGCTCTCCTATTTAATGATACCAAGCAAATCAAGATCTCCACTCAAACTGTGGTCATCCTCATTTTGGTAACACACTCCCCACGCAACCACAACATGAACTGAAAGGAACCCGTCACGAGTCCCTGTGGTACATTGCAAATCCTTCACTTGAAGCACACGCATGCACCACTCCTCATCACTCCTCATGCCGACTTCTTTCCCCCGTGCGCCGGCGGCAGCTTCTCCTTCGTCATCCCTCCCGCGGCTTCCGCCATCGCCTGCGTGTACTTTTCCTCCTTCAATTCCTTGCACCGCCGCTTGTAATACCGGCTCTTCTTGTGGTCCGCCAGCGCCTTGGCGTCGGCAAAGTGCTTCCCCGTCTCGACGCAGTAAAACTGCCCCCCGCCGGGCAATTCGTCGTCGTACTCGAACTTGCCGGCGGGCACGCCGGTTTCCGCGGACTTCTCGAGCTCGTCCTGGATTTGGTCGGTGTCCTTGGCGCGGTGGCAGAGCCACGCCTTCTTTTTGTACTTTTTGATCTTCGACCGGGCGCCCTTCTTGCGCGAGTAGCTGCCCCCGCCCATTGTGGATTGTGTGTGTGTGTGCTCGGTTGTTGTGTTATCACACCTGCAGCGCGCGAGGCCGCCGATGCTTCCTGCTCGAGCTGCAGTACGGAACACCGCCAGTGATCGACGACGCAACAGGAAGCTGTTCAACAATGAAAGAGGTTGTGGATTGCCGCAGATAGAGGTTGGCGCTGCCAATGGCGGGTCGTCGTGTGTTCTTTGAGGGGACGGGTGCGTTGGTGGTTGAGGCGGGTGCGTGCGAGGGGCGGCTGCGGCGGAGGTTTGAATGGCTGTTGTGGCTGCTCTGAGAAATAGCGCTACGTGAAATTTTCAGAGAAAAGAAGACTGTCGATTCTTTCATCGTTGATTTTGCAACCCGACTCCCTTTCTTTACCCCTAGCCCCCCCCCCCTGAGCCCTAGCCGCGACGCAGGCGCTGCTCGGCACGGTGCACCACCATCCCTGGCCCTGGCCCTGGCCCTGCCCGTCCGCTCGGCCAAAAGCTGTGCTCGGCGCGTTGGCGCGTCTAGGGGGGTGTGCCGGGCGATGTGATATGTTTGAGCATCTATAAACACACGATACACACTATGCCTTCCAAAGGCACCGACGGAGCGGATCGACGGGCTGGTGGCAACGTCAACAACACGCGGCAAATACTCTGGCTGTTCGCCTATATATGCGCTTACCGCCTCGCCAACGCGTGGCTGGTACGGACGCAGTTCGATCCCGATGAGTACTGGCAGACGCTCGAACCGGCGTACTGCCTCGTCTTCGCGACGGACGGCGATGGTGCACCAAACGATGCAACGGCGCATCGGGACGAGCAGCGGATGCACGGGTGTGCGCTGACGTGGGAGTGGACGCGGAGATGGACCCCATCGGAGTCGTCTGATGATTTGCAATCTACAGCCGCGAAGACAATGGTGGAGCAGGCGCTGCACGGCCCGGTCCGATCGTACGTCTCCCTCCTCCCAACATATTGGTATTACCTCGGCTGTCGATCGATGTTTCGTTGGGCCGATGCTGCAAACGATCATATATCATTCATTACTCGATTGAAACAATTCATTCGTCGACACGCTACCTATCTCGTGAGCAAGGGACCGGCGCTCCTGCATGCAATACTGGTGGCGGCTCCCACCGATTTATCCGTGTGGCTGATTGCCTCTCGTATGAACAATCTGCAATATCTTGCCACGGCCGGCGCTCGGAGTAGAAATGGTGGTCACAATAGGAGATCATGGCCGTTCTGGGCGCTGGCGTGCTCGATCACGTCGTGGTTTCATGGCTACGCTCTTGTCAGGACATACGCAAACTCCGTGGAAGCGGCGTGCTTGGCAGTAGGGATTGCACTTCTGGGGCCCGAACTGTTTGGTCAAAGTACGAAAGAGAAAGGCAGCCGCCAGCGTGGTCACGGTCTTCGGGCAAAGTTGGCCTTTGCCCTTGGAGGGCTCAGTGCCTGCGTGCGCTTCACGTCGCTTGCTGCTTGGATTCCTGTTGGGCTGATCGTTTCGGGTCGCACTGGAATGGGTGGCACGAAGGAAGCAACCGCGTACAACTACAACAGAGCGCTACGAACTCTATTTGGGACGTGCGCAACATACGGATTCATTGGCGTTGTTGTAGGCTGCTGCATCGATCGCTGGTTCTATGGATTCTGGGCCATACCGTTTTTGGGCAACATCCATTTCAACGTGTTGCTGGGCCACGGATCTCTGTATGGGACGCATCCGCTTCTTTGGTACATCTACGCCGGCATTCCTGCCATTTGCGGGGCCATGCTGCCACTCTTTCTCTGGGATCTGGCAGCAATGAAAATGGAGGTCACGGGCGCTGGCAACAATCCACAGCTGGTTCTCCTTGGCATTATTGGACCTTACATCATGCTGCACTCGATGTCAGAGCACAAGGAGTTTCGCTTTCTACTGCCAATTTTGCCTCTCATTTGCATTCTGGCTGGGCACACCTTGGCTCGAATTGCGAGTAGTCTGAAAAGGGCTCAAACAAATGCAAATGGAGTTCGTCCCCCGATACTCTTGGCAGGTCTCATTGTTCTCAACTACCCCCATCTACTATATTTGGCAATTGTCCACCAGCGCGGCCCAGTGGCAGTGAATGGGCACCTAACATCACTAATTGGGAAGGTGGATCATGAATGGAGCCGAAGGAATGTTGGAATCACTCGACAATACACTGTCCACTACCTCATTGGTTGTCACTCTGCGCCAGTGTACAGCCATCTTCATATTTCCAGTGTACGGGTCAACACTTGGCATTTGGATTGCTCTCCCGACTGTCGGTCCAACCCTAATGTTGTTTGCGAGAGCGATGCATTCTCGAACGACCCTTACGGATTCGTCACGTCGGCGTATGGCATTGCTGGCGAAGAGAGCTGCACAGAAGCTGGCAACATCAAAGAGCCACCGACGTTTGTAGTTGTGATGCAAGATCACGCTGAGGCCGTTGATCAGGTGCTAACAAGGGAACTGAAGATGTCACATGCCGGTAGCGTTCGACACGCTGTCAAATCCATATCGTGGCATGCGTCAGACAGCTGTTCATCCGACGGAAGATGCCACGATGTTGTCACATTACTCTCATCGATCGACGTGCATTTCGACCACATGGAGATCTATTACAGAGCATCATCATAACAAGAAAAGACGTCTCTGTCTCTGCGCTCAATCTTCAACAGTGATCACGTTGCCGTCCAGGAACGCAACTGCTCTTAATGCACCATCAGCGCCATAGCAGCGAACCGCCGATCGCGCCACTCCCGACGCTGGGCACGCGGCCATCATGTGAACGCAAATGGCATCGCCGGTGGAAAGGGCATCTCCGAATAGGGCGTTCTCTTGCCCTTCTGGTATCTTCTCTGCGTATGCACAACCCGTAAGTGATCCAAAACTGGCTGCA
Source organism: Thalassiosira profunda (assembly GCA_036939355.1). Classification (NCBI taxonomy): domain Eukaryota; phylum Bacillariophyta; class Thalassiosirophyceae; order Thalassiosirales; family Thalassiosiraceae; genus Thalassiosira; species Thalassiosira profunda. The sequence goes on along the minus strand of JALLAP010000905.1, from coordinate 1,407 downwards.
TCATCGACTGCTTTGTCATTGCACTCAGATTCTGCGACCTGCTTTTCCCACTTGGCCCTGGCCAGGGACCAAGGCTGAGCGGCATTGGGCATCCGGACGCGTTGCATTGTCTTCCAATTGACATTGGGCAATTTAGACGGTGTAAAGTCAACTGCGTTACTCGAGTCTTTGTCGCTTGATGATATCGAAATTGGTCGAGAGAGTTCGATGACTTTCGGCAACATGTTGGGAGTATGCGCTTCGTTTGTTGATTTGACTGCCTCTGATGCTTCGGACAGTGTCGCCGTGAGCCACACTCGCTGTTTGCCGCCGAACGCCAAACTAGCCATCAGCGGCTTCGCACCGCTATCGTCGCCCGAAGCATCGTTCCAATCCCATGTCTCTGGGCCGGAGCAGTATCTGCCATCATCCGCATAGACAAAGCCCCCGTCGGCCCTGTTGTGGTACGTTCGTTCTTCCTCCGGGCACTCCTCTGCATCAAAGATGAGCGAGAACGGCAGCTCTCGGATCCCCTGCACGGCGCCGCCACACGATCGCATCACCTCCTCCACTTCGTACTGCGTCGCTGCGGCGGCATCGTCGCTCGACGAGGTGACCACCCACGGCCCGACGGTCAGCTCCGCAAACGCATCGAAGCGAGGCTGGGCGCAGGGCTTCCACTGCGTCTTCGCGATGGGTGCAGCGCGAAGGATGGCACCGACTCGGCGAGGGGCGGCCGCCCCGCTCGTGAAGGACCGCACCGCGGTGGCGGTCGAAAGAAGCGCGATGGCTGCCAGTGGGTGGTGGCGGAGCATCGTCGCGAGGAGAATGAGGGCCGGGGAAGGGGGAGGCAGGAGGATGAGGAGAGGGGGCGGGGGAGAGGGCGGGTTCCACGTGTGTAGAATTTACGTTGGAACTCAGTACGTACGTCAGCGGCGGCTTTTGAGCCTTTCCCCCCCCCTCTCGCTCCCGCCCGCCGCTGATTCATCTCCGCCGCCCCCTTTACTCTCTCACAATTTCTTCGTTCGTTCCTCGTTGCAACCAACCCATCCACCATGAAGGTTGTCGCCCTCCTCGCTGCCCTCGCCGGCTCCGCCGCCGCGTTCGCCCCCAGCTCGTCGTTCACGCCGTCGACGACGGTCGCCAACGCAGGACGGACCTCCGGCAGCGCCCTCTCGATGGCGATGGAGCGAACGTACATCATGGTGCGTTGACATATCTGCGCTTCTCACGCTCGCCTATGCCGGCTACGCGTGTAGAGTTGCAAATGAACGTTTTGCTCACGTGATGTGTTATTGTTGAACCTGCTCACATCATGTGTCACTTTTATTGCATTGCAAACGAAACGATAGATCAAACCCGACGGGGTCCAGCGGGGCATCGTGGGGAACATCATCTCCCGCTTCGAGACGAAGGGATACAAGCTGT
>JALLAP010000903.1:0-12835 GCA_036939355.1 Thalassiosira profunda | reverse complement strand
GGCCCACTGGAGGCTGATCCACCCCTCGTACTTGATCGTCGTCAGCGGCGACGACGACCGAGACCTCTTATCCACAGGAGAATGGTGCGGCGGCGGCCGATCGAACAAATCTGACGTGAAGGGGTTCCTCTTATCCTCCTTGCCCGTACTGGCTTTCTTGCGAAACAGCTTCTTTGACAGCTGTTTCTTAGGGGATTCGCCGGAGGATTTGCGCGGTCGCTCCATGGCGCGTTTTCGGACCTCCTCTTCCTCCAATAGCAGTTGCAGTTCCTTGTCTACTTCTGTGACCACCTCCTCCTCCCATTCGATTCGTCCCCTCACTCTGCCGCCGTGCACTCTCGTCTCCAAGATCTCCACATGGGACCCCGGAGGCAACACCAGATCCTGGGTGACGACAGTGGTAGTGGTTTTCAGGCCCTTGTGCCTCTTTCTTCTCGACTTCATCTTCAACTTGTTTGGGCTCTTCTTCTTCCCCTCGTCATGCGCAATAAGCGTTTGCTTGATAATCTTTCTCTTGACCACGTTCGACCTCCGATGAACGTCTGATGTGACCACCATTCCCGGAGAAGAGCAGACGATTTTGTGCACGCCCAAGGGCACGCTCCAGCCGTGGTTAAACGCACCGGCAGAATCGGTAGATGACGGAGAGCGAATCGAATCGTCCTGGCTCAATTTGCGGGGCACCTTTGGCTGATCAACACTCTGCTGTGATGGCAGTACATCGAACGGAGGAGGGGACTGCGGCAGCGCCGGGTCCGGAGACGCGGCCATCGGCGACTCTCCCCTCACATCCTCATTCAACTCGCCCTCGTCGCTCTCCGAATTGTCCGTCCCATGATCCAAAATCTGCCCCGCACTCTTCTCCTGCCATTCCTTCTCCTGCTCCACGATCTTCTCCACCTCCTCCTCTTTGAATTCGACGACGTATCGTATCCACGCCTCCTTCCGAGCCTTTTCGATGGCCTGTTTCACCAAATAGTCCTCTCGTATCTTCTCGTGCGACAATGGCTTTCGGCTGATTGGATCCACCTCCTCCAGTATCAACGATCGCAAGATNTCGTATCTTCTCGTGCGACAATGGCTTTCGGCTGATTGGATCCACCTCCTCCAGTATCAACGATCGCAAGATTGCCTTGCGTTCGAACGTGTGCCCATCCGGAGTTATCACAGGGTCTTTCATTATTGTTTCGTTGATCGGACAGAAGAAGTAGCTCGGTATAATGGACGGGTTCACGCTCTTCTTGTCGCTCGGTCTCTCCCCGTGGTTCTGCAGTGCATTCACCTCGTCCAACCGCGTGATGTGCCCCGGGGGAAACCCCAACGAAGAATCGTCATCTTCGTCAAAAGAATCACCGGTTCCCTCAGACGAGTAAGATTGGTCGTCGAGGTGCGGGGAGTTTATCGACGACGCTGCGCTGTCGGAATCGCCTTGCGCTCCGCCGTAGTAGCTTTCGCATGCGCTGCCGACCCCGCCGTCGCTGCTGACTGATGTGTGGCCGGATGGATGACCGTCGTAGTAATAATCGTCGGGATGGTCCGAGCGGACCGAGCTTTGCAGCGCCGATGAGGCGGATTTGGGAGAGATGGGAGACGCGGGGCCGGCGGGCGAGGAGGGCGGGGCGGCGTATCGCGCGGGAGACTGCGAGCGCGGGTCATCGTCGCCTTCAACTTCACCCTCTTTCTGCAAAGGTATCCACTCTCCAGAGTCGCCTCCGCCGCTGACACCGCCACCCTCCTTGGCACCCTTGACGGGCGCGCTGCCGCCACCGCTCTCTACGCTTGCAACGGCTGCCATTGGTCAGGAGACGCGCTGCTACAACAACAGCGCGGCCGTATCCTTGGGACGGTGCCTTGGTAGGAAGGGCTGATCATTACTGTAAGTACCAATTCCTCTGCAGATTTCGGCGGATCCCCCTACCTATCTACGCGCACGCGCCTTCTTGCCCTCGCCTTCTTCCCTCGCCTACGCCATGGCACTGCGAGGTGGACGCTAGAGATATCCGGGGTGGTGGTATGGGGTTCGTCGCCTTTCCTCTCGCCGAGGCGATCGCGTCGTTGCTCCTATTTGATGGGTCGGCGCGCGATGCCCGTCAGCTTGACCTGCAGATAACTCCACCCGTCGATGACTCCTCGGTTGTTGCAAATCCTGTCGGAATTGCCGCGCCGAGGCTCGATCGATACCAATATGTTGCAAGTGGCGACAGCAGATTGGCAGCGTCTACTTCGGCTGTGGGCTCGCAGTACGCGTGGAATCTTCCGAACGGCAGCGTCGAATTCGCCCGCCCTCTCTCCTTTGCCGGGATATCGATGCAGGACGGAAAGCTTGCGAGCGGCCCCGCATCATCCTCGATATCACTATGGGATCCAAAATTGCTGGGAAGGTGAGCGAATCAACCGTTGCAAATTTGCAACACATGCATATCTTATGTGCATTCTGATGACATCATATGCATCAACCAAATCTGGGTGAATGGGCAGCGGTGGGAGCGGCGCTGTCTTTTCCTTCTCCACGCACAACAATGTCAAAGATCAGAGCATCAATGATGCCAATGAAAAGGTTGCCATCAAAGTGAGCTGGAAACGAAGTCGCGAATCAGTGGAGAACGAATGTATCATCCTGCAAAGTCTGGGAGATGTGCCGCACGTAGAACGGTGCCTCGGCCGGCCCAACGCGTACCCGTATGAGGAAGGACGTGTTATGATAGCACTAACGCCGGTGGTGACATCCGATGCATCAGAGGTCACGTCGAGTCTCAAGAATGTAAAAGCGGGCCAGCCTCAGATGACGACGGCGAAGAGTGTGGTAGAAACAATGCTAGGGATGCTCAGTGCAGGCGTCTACACGATCGATGTGCAACCGCTAATTTCGGTAGATTCGGGCGGGACGCTGTTTATCGACTTCACAGAGGCTAGCCATTTTGCAAATCCACTGACTGCAGCGGACGAGTCGGCACTTGTGGGATTCTGCTCGGAAATGCTAGCAGTGATTCCGGAGTCACTCCGCGATGTTGCAGCGGAGTTACTGTCGTCTGAGCTGGACGCCATGAATCGCAACAATATGCCTCTGCCGGAGAAAGTGGTCGATATTGTTGAGGGTTTGTGGCTAGATTGAGATTGAGAGCAATGTTAGATCACTAAAACTTCGGTTGACACCAAAAGTATGCGCCTGAGTGAAGATATCGATTTGTTGTCTCACTGCAGCAGAAGCGATGGCCTATTGCTTTATCATGAAATCCAACGAGTATCTTCATCCCTAATTCGGGGGCAGTTGCAAGCAAACAAAGATGACATCTGCACCACACCTAGATGAATCCGCCCTCCTTATTCACTGCTGCTAGTGAACCGCCCCAGTCGGCATATTATGCTGATGCGGGTGATGTCCGTGCTTGAGCTCCTCCTTGTGATGCCTTTCCTCCTCAACAAGTTCGTTCGCAATGTCGTCGTATTTGGACTATCAAGGCGCCGCGAGGAGACAAGTCAGCAAACAGTGCAAGATACCCTTATCGTCAGTGCCAACAGACATCACTCACGTGCTTCACCGGGGGCGTCTTGTGGTGATGGCGCCAGCTCGCCGGAAATTGCTTGTCGCCGTGGCAGTGATGCTTCAGGTTGAACTCGCGTTTGTCCTCCCGGCTGGTCCCGCCCACGTGCACGCCTCCTCCCTTCTTGCCGCCACCGCCACCTCCTCCGCTGCCGCCTCCCTTCTTGCCCTAGGACAGGTCGAAAAGAAGGACCATATGGGTCAGAGCGCGGTGTCCGCGGTTGCAACATGTGCTCGTCACACATCCATCCACGCTCGCTGCAGCTGCAACTCACCTTCGCCTTCGGCGGTGGGTGCTTTGCCGTCTTTCCTTTCTTCGGCATATCGAAGTGTTGTTGATATCTTGCTCGTTTGGTCTGCTTCGTTTTATGCCATCAACGACCAGCGGCGGCCAACGGGGCGGCGAGAAGTTCTCTTTGCTGGCGTTCGCTTCCATCAACTGTCATTGGTCCTGCCTTCTGTTTTAGTAAGAGCTGTGAAATGACATCTACTTTAGAATGCTGTCGTTTCTGCTAGAGGCCGTAAGTACGTACGTAGGTAGGATATGATGGCGGGAAAGGATACCAAGAAAGACAAAGCTGGCGCGCTACAAAGAAGCGAAGTCTTCGTCTTCGGGTCGCTTTGTCAAATGAATTCACAGAATGCCCACCCCATTACCACCAGCCGCTGCCTCTCTCGATCGATCTTGCCCCACAGGTCCGGCTTTGTCTCCCACGGACTTCGTCCGCCTCCGAGCAAATCCATCGCCTGGAGCAGCAGCGTGCACAAGCTGTGGACAGTTTCTAACTTCAGCCACGGCTCCAGAGGTCCCACCTCCCAGCGTATCGGCTTCTCGCATTGCGACGAAATTCGGGCTCCCAGTTTCTGGGTGCGATCGGAATATATCTTCCACAAGGCATCCGCTTGCTCTCGGCTTGCCAACACTTTGCGACACACGAGCAGCAACTCGAAGCGCGGGTCCGCATAACATGCCTCCTCCCAATCCATGACTGCCGCAACGAAACAACCGTTTGCCATATGATTGGCGCTTCTGTGATTGCTGGATGAGTCAACGCTGCGCACAGCATGCGAAAATGCAAGGTTCTGCGGTTGCAAATCCATGTGGCACAACACTGGCGGTAGCGGCGGGGGTTTCCCGCCATGGCTGTCCCATTCGCAATCCAGAGCGTCGATGCATTGGCCCAGTACATGCAGTAGATTGTTCATCCTTTCGTCTGCTTTGCCTTTTCCTTTTCTCCCGTTCGCTGTGGAGAGATGGCGCAAAGCGTGACGATGCACCGCAACCATGTCATGATATTGAAATGGATTTGCCGCGTGCGGTACTTGGTCGGTGCCCCATCCCACAGATGATAAAATGTCTCTCACTCTCGTGTCGCATTCTGCGTAATTTGCCCCTGTGCCACCAACAGACAACATAAAGAAAGAGCTCTGAATCGGCAGGATAACATCTTGAAGTATCATCGCGGCATAGTCCAAGCATTCATCTGACGGCACACGTCCGTGTCGGGGGTGGGGTTCGTCAAATCCAAACTCGTGTCGTATCTTGACCATGGTTGTTGGATAATGGTTGCAGGGATTTGCGTATGTTGTCCGTGGGGGCGATGGTTGCACTCTGATGTTTTCCGTTTGGGTCTCGCAGTATTTGATACATGAAGCCTCAATGTTCAGCGCTGATTGCAGAGCCTCGTCGTCAACATCATCTGTCCCGCTCTCAAAGTATGACAACAGCGCCCAGGGACCAAAATTGCAGCCGTTCATAGGACCAGAGATGGTTTGAACGTCATGAGAAAAATACACAAGTTCCGGAATGCAGCACCCCGCCTCTCGCCCATCCGTATCGCCATTTGATCGGTGCACTGTGCCAACAGCACCTTGCACTCCAGAGCCGCAGTCTGAATTTGTCGGCCAAGCAGATCCGTCGCAAACTTTATGTCGATCAATTGCAAACCGTGCCAATCGATACCCCGCCACTTCTGCCCGTGCCATTGACAGTGTGATACCTCTCGCGTGTGCAGCCGAAGCACGAGGCAACTGACAAGCGCCACCCCGGCGAATTGGTTGCGGGCCAATATTTTCAGCCCCCGCACCAGAGTGTACTTCGTGATTCATGTTCAAATTCCACCAGCAGGCTCCCTGCTTCCACTCTCGCAACACCAATCGGTTCTTGCCCCGGCGGAGAGCCCTCACCACCCGTGCCAATGTGGTGTGCATCTGGTGGGCAGGCGCAGAGTCCGTATTGTCAGGCGCGTTTATATTCACAGGAAACGAGAGAGTCCGCAGATCTGTTTCGTCTATCTGCGCAGGCTCGGGTGGCCTCGCACCGTCCGGCAGAGGGCGGACGCGCACCCGAGATACGCAGAGGAGGCGCATTCGCTGCTGGGCGCTGGCAAGCTCGGTCGCCGAGGATAGGTCCAGCGTGACGACGGCCCGGGAGCATTCGCCCCGCGAGGGACTTTCCGCGGCCATGGTCATGGCACAGCGGAGATGAGCGAAGCGGGGGGGGAGGTGGAGAGGAGGCGGAGGCGGAAATGAGTGGACGGGGGCTGGGGAGCAGAGCAGAGCTACGAACTACATAGGTACGTAAGTACGCGAGCCGAAGACACAGGAGCTTGTATGTAGCTTGGGCGAGCTCACTTACCAAGCAATGGCCTGCTTGCTGTGCTGTGTTGAAGAAGCCACGCCCTGAGCGGTGTAAACTAAATCTCCTACTCACTAATATAATATGCAGTTTACAGATAACAAATCACTTCACCTCTCGAGAACAGAAACCGCGCAAAGGTCTACCCTCCAAGCGCATTTCACGAGATGTCATCTCTCTCACAACACGAAGAATATGTTTACTCGTCATCGTCGCCCGCGACCCATCCGGAATCGGTTGTGTCCGTCGTCTCTTTCCCCTTACCGATATATTCATCGCCCCATACTGTCGTGGGAACCGCCGTCTCGTGGCCATCATCGCCCCACGAATTTTCCGCCGTCGGGGTCTCAGTGTGCATCGCCGTCGGCGTATCTGTGTGCCCGTCGTCGCCCCATGAGTTTTCTTCTGTAGGGGTTTCGGTGGTAAGGGATGTCGGCGTATCCGTCTCGTGGCCAGCCGTCGGCGTATCAGTCTTTTCTACTTCCGTAGGGGTTTCGGTATGCAGCGACGTAGGTGTATCCGTCTCGTGACCGGCCGTCGGCGTATCAGTAGAAGACAGTTCAGTGGGGGTTGCGGTCGGGATCGCTGTCGGAACGGCAGTCTCAGCCTCCGTCGGGGTCTCAGTAGGCAAGGCTGTCGGTATGTCCGTGGCTGTTGAGAATAGCGACACATGATGTGAGTTGGCTTTCGAACAGTTGCGAATCTCATACGTTCGGGTAACTTACGGATAGCCGTAGGAATGCTCGTAGGCACAGAGGTCGAAGACGCTTCGGTGGGCACTTCCGTCGGATAGGCCGTGGGAAACGATGTGGGGAATGCCGTCGGTGTTTCAGTCTCGATGCACGTGCAGGGCTTATCCCAGGACGAGCTGCCCTTGCTGGACTTGGACTTGCTTCCCTTGCCAGACTTGGACGAGGACGACGACGACGAAGACGACGACGACGAAGACGCGGAGACCCACAGCCAATTTCCTCCCTGCCATTTGTTGTGGCTGTACCAAAAGCCGTCTTTCGAGCCCGAGCTGCTGCTACTCTTTCCAGAGAGCCTCCTGGCGCCGCTCTTGCCCGACTTTCCTGAAACGTCGTCATCGTCTTCTTCCCAGCCATCGTCGGCCCAGCTCGGGGCTGCCGTTGGCACTTCCGTCTCGATGCACGTGCACCCTGAGCTCTTGCTGGATTTCGACTTGCTTCCCTTGCCTGACTTGGACTTGCTTCCTTTGCCAGACTTGGAGGAAGAAGAGGAGGACGAAGCAGACCAGCTATCGACCTTGATCCTGCGAAGTGGGAGGTGTGTACGGATGTGAGCAACACACAATCATCGCACGCAACATCACAGGTATCGTAGGCCGTTACTCACCATTTTCCTCCGTTCCATTTATTGCTCCCGTACCACCAGCCATCCTCGCTGCTGCTGCCTTTGCTGGATTTGCTGCCACTTCCCGACTTTCCGGAGCTCGACGAGTCGGACGACCAGCCCGGATGAGGGCCCCAGTAGTCGCCGCTGGACGAGGACGAGGATCCCTTGCCGCTCTTTCCAGAGCCCGAGGACCCGGATTTCCCGCTCTTGCCGCTTGAGGACGAGTCAGACGAGTCGCCGTGCCACCACTCCTTCGGCGGCGCGTGCCACCACTTGTCGTCGAGAGAGGACGACGAGGAACCCTTGCTGCCCTTGCTGGACGACGAGGAAGAAGACGAGCTGCTGTCGATCCAGACCCACTGTCCGTGGCCAGGGCCCCATCCGTCACCGCTTGAGCTCGAGGTGCTGCCGCTCTTGGACGACTTGCTCCCGCTGCTGCCGCTCGAGCTCGAGCTAGACCATCCGCCCTGAGAGAGAAGAGGAGGATTCGATGAGTCGACGTGTGATGAGATTGTGCATAAGATGTGCACAATTGCAATGAAGCGCGAGCAAGGGCGAAACTCACCCGCAGTTGCCGCCGCGGCGGCAGACCGGCAACCATGCCGGTTTCGGCCGCCGCAGCGAACGACGTGGTCGCAACCGCCGCCGCCAGGCCGGCGAATTGGGCGCAGTTGACCATCCTCTTCAGTGTTGGATTCGAAGCAAAGATCGTCTGCGCCGATGCTATGGAATGGGCCGATGATTTGTGTTCAATGAATGTTGAAGGTGCAGCTTGCAGATCAGAGGCGCCCTGCAATGCTTGCAGCGGCGCCCATCGGAGGATCCGCGCCGCCTTGCACCGCTCAAACCGCGGGAAGCCGGGCGCAACACTTCGCCCGCGGGGGCGCAAGTTTGAAGCTTCGTCGTATTTGTCGTAAGCTGCACGGAGGAATGAGTACAGCGTCGATTCATCCGAAGAACCGGGCCAATGACGGAAAGAATAGTGGCTGCCCCGCCAGGAAACGGCCGAGCATTGCGACGAAATCGAGGGCGAGAGCTCGACGAATTTCCTGGTTGAGGGGCGCGGCGCGCGCGGCCGGCGTTGTGAGCTCGACAGATTTCAGTGATTGGTCTGCCCCCTTTCTTGCGTGGAGCGGGAAAATGAGTTCCGACGTAGAGTGTCCGAGCGGACTTCTTCGCAAAAGAAGTTTCGGCAGCCGGAGGAGAGGCAGGCGGAACGGACCTTCCGAGTCTCTATGACTGGCCCAGAGTGACGTATCCGTGCGGAGATCCTTGGATCAACCTGGCCCCAACCTCTTATCTTGACATTCCACAGAAGTGATCGACGATAGTGAGTTCAGATGCAACGAACCGTTCCTACTCTCTGACAACTTGAGGCATTGCATCTTTTCTCTGGGCATATCTTGTGCACACCAGGTGTCTAAGCACAAGGTGGTATGCTTGAATACAATTTTATTAGCAGTGCCTGATCGATACCCCTCGTGGGCTCTCGTTGCCCTGTAGCATTCCAATTAGATGTTGCTCTAACCAAAACATCTCTTTAGCCCCTCCGATCAGCCACCTTGTCCACCGCTCCCTTCACGACGCTGCCCGCCCGCTCGGTCAGCTTGTACTCCTCGTTCATCTCCACCACCTTATCGGCGCCCATCTCCACAAGATCCCCCACGCTATCCAACACGGTCCCTGCGCCTCCCACCAAATCGTAATCGTCGTTCAATTCCTCGACCTTGTTCGCCACCCCGCCCAAAACCGACTCGAGCGTCACGATCGCCTCTCCCGCGGGGGTATCCGCCTCCTTCGCCTTGTCCACCACCTTTTCCAAAATATTCAAGATGGAATCAACTACCTTGTTGTCCTTCTCGAACTGCGCCAGGAAGTTGTACGCCAACAGGGCCGTGCGGGCGCCGGCGTCGACCACCTTCTTGGCCGAGGTGCCGTCGCCCGTATCCTCGTCCTTGCGCGATAGATAGTTGCAGGCTGCAGCGCCCGCCAGTGCGAATGGCAGGCCGCCCAGTGCAAGTCCGGCGGCGCCACCGATGGCCCCGGCGGTGAATTGCACCGTGCTTTCGTTTATTGGCACAATGGCCAGCTCCCGGGGCACCGTAAACTCGGTAGTTTTGACGGCCCGCTTCGGCGCGGGCGTTGGCTCTAACTGGCTTGGGTACGGAGGCAGCCACGGCCGCCGCTGCGGGCGCGGACACGGCGACAACTGGAGCAGCTGCTGCGGGCGCGGGCACGGCGGCAACCGGAGCAGCGGGCGTCGCATCGAGCGCCGCATTGATCTTATCATATGCAAGTTTGGCCTCCAACAGCGACCGATGGAACTTCTCGTCGTCGTCCTTCTTATTCTCATCCACTGCAGCCGATGGAGCGTCGGCCACTGCAGTGGCACCGCTCTCCTTCGCGTTGGACCCGAGGCGGGCCGCGAGGAGCGAGCGCTGGAAGGCCTCCGTCGCGTGCAGCGGCGACAGCGCTTTCCTCGGCGGAGGCGGGCCGACCTGGACGAAGGCCGCGGCGGCCGACAAGGAGAGGAGGGCGATGAGCGCGGCTGCGGGGTTCATGATGCTCGGGCGTTGCTTTGAGGATTGAGCGCCTGGGGCTGGAGGCGGATCTTTGTGTTGACGCCAAAGATTTTTCGCAACTCTTCCAGTGTCGCATCGCCGCTCGCCTACTCTTGCTTGTGCTTGTTGGAGGGAAATCTGGAGCAAGCATGCCCCCCCCGCCTCGCCCTCGCTCGCAACCCAGCCAAGTGCACCCTGCGACGCCGCAATAGCCCCACAATGTCAGAGGAGACCGCCAAGGAGACCACCGAGACCCCCGCCGAGCAGCCGCCGCCGAGCAAGAAGATCAAGGGAACGATGGAGCAAGCGCCCGCCAGCGAGTGGCCAGCGGCCTGGCTAATGCCCGACGGGGACTGCGCCGACCAGAAGAAGCTGAACCAGCGCGAGCCGAACGTGCCGGTGACGGTCGAGGAGCTCCAGGACCTGGGCATCTGGTGAGTTGTTGCTAATATTTTGGAGAGCGGCGTCGACAGCGATCGGCGCTCGCTCAGGGTGCACCCTGCAATTTCTGTCGGTGCATGCAATTGCAATTGGTTCTCATCATTTATCACACCCGCAGCTACTGGAAGCTCGACGCGGAGGCCTACGACTACCCCAAGCTCGCCGTCCCCTGGGATCCCAAGGACGCCGTCGATCCGAAGCTCGCCCAGCTCCGCGACGACCGCGGCTACTCCTACGCCGACATCATCACCGTCCACCCCGACACCCTCCCCGAGTACGACACCAAAGTCAAGGCCTTCTTCGAGGAGCACATCCACGACGCGGAGGAAATTCGGTACATCCTGGGAGGGAGCGGCTTCTTCGACGTGCGGAACAAGGAGGATAAGTGGGTGCGCGTTCACATCAAGGCGGGGGATCTCATGACGCTTCCCGAGGGGATTTACCATCGGTTCACCGTCGACGAGGCCGATTGCATCCACGCCATGCGGCTGTTCATCGGGCAGCCGGTGTGGACGCCGTTCAATCGGCCGTGCGAGGAGCACGAGAGCCGGAAGAAGTACGTGGANCATCGGGCAGCCGGTGTGGACGCCGTTCAATCGGCCGTGCGAGGAGCACGAGAGCCGGAAGAAGTACGTGGAGGCATATCTTGAGGAGAAGAAGACCGAGGAGTGAGAGGGGTGAACGAAGAAGAATGTTGGTTGGGGATTCTGGGGAGCGTTGGGGAAATTCAGCTTCGGAGTTTGCAATTGAGAATTGAGAGCGACTGGCATGTCGATCAAAGATAGTTGAGAGCACCCGGGTGTCACTTATGAGTTTTGCGGGATACCTCCGTTTTTACATCGAGTGCGATTTCGTGCATTAAGTGTGCAGTTTTCAGCGAGCTCTCAATTCTGAAGCTTTTCCTTCACCAATTCCTCCGACAACTCCCACAGCCCCTTTTGCACGTCGTCCCCCAATCTGTCGACGAGCTCGGCCCCGCCCTCCCATATCTTGCCATCCTGGTACATGGCTCCACTCTGCAATTTCTCTTTGTCTTCCGTCACCGTAAAGAAGATATTCAGTGCCCCTTGCGTCGAGCTGCGCTGAAACAGCCTCATCATTGGCACCATAACTGCCTTTTTGTATATCGGCACGTTGACATTGCGCCCGAGAGACGACTTGCAAAAGCCTGGTGATACGGCGTACGTGGTGATGTTCGAAGGCAGTCTGTTTGCCAGTTCTCGGCACGTGAGCATGTTCATCAGCTTGGAATCGCAGTATCCAAGAGGGGCAAAAGATTTCTTCTCGCCCTCCGCGAGTGCTCTGCCGTCATAGATGAAGTCTCTCTTTTGCAGCAGGTCGATCTGTCCAGATTTGCAAAGGCTCGACGACACGATGATGATTCGGCCGTCCAACCCCGACTGCTTCATCTGCGGAAGCAGTGCTTGGATCAATGCAAAGTGTCCGAGGTGGTTGACGCCAAAGTGGATTTCAAAGCCATCCTTCGTCTTCTGACCTCCGTCGGGTACCCAAACTCCCGCGTTGCAAATCAGGGCATATAAGTTCTCATTCCGCTCCTTGAATGCCGAGGCGAATTGTTGCACCGACTCCAGCTGTGACAGATCCAATTTCATGCACTCCACGTCCTCGTTGCCCGTAGACTGCTGAATCTTTGCAGCGGCTTCCTTTCCCGCATCCACATTCCGACACGCGAGGATGACCTTGCCTCCGCAGCCGGCCAAATCTTTTGCTGTCTCGAATCCGAGCCCAACGTTTCCTCCCGTGATAATGATCGTTTGGTCCTTCGTGAGATGCTGCATTGCAATGGACGACCGCGTGATCCAACCCCGCGAAATGCGACGGCGGAGGAGGAACCCCCCGGCGGTGAGGAGGGCGGCTGTGCCGCCGACGGCGGTCGACAGGAACATGGCGGCGGTGAGCGCGACGAGCACGAGACGAAGGAGAGGACGTCGGGATGGAAGGAAAGACACGCCACACAAGCACTAACTGCACCCCAAACCCAAAAGCAAAAGCCAAAGGGTGCACTACCGTGAGCACCGCGGGGATTGCAGCAGCTGGGCGAAGAGGAAAGGGGCTCTGGCGGGAAAGGCCTGCGGAAAACAAGAGCATCAACCCGTGCCCATCTCACTATATTCATCACTGTTTGACTGTAGCAACTCGTTGCAACGCGCCTCCCAATTTGTCGGTGCATGATGATGTGGAATGTGGGGTGGTTGGACGGATCCGATGATTCCAGCTCTGCCAGATCGAGCGAGGAAAGCAGCAGTAGTAGCGAGGAATATAACAGCGATGCGGAGG